>CATIWJ010038449.1:0-28929 GCA_949640765.1 Croton laevigatus | reverse complement strand
ATTTTGAAAGATTTAACTGAGCCGCTCGACAGCAAAGGTGTTAAACTCGGTGGGAAGACCGATGAAGAATGGACTAAGATGAATAAGAAAACTGTTGCACAAATTCGACAGTGGATCGATCATAGTGTATACCATCATGTTGCTCAAGAACAGAGTGCGTACAGACTCTGGGAAAAGCTTGAGAGTATGTATCAAGTCAAAACCGCTTGAAATAAAACTCTGCTGATGAGATGATTAGTAAACCACAAGTTACATAGTGGTACCTCTGTAACAAAACACATGAGTCAATTTCAGAATCTCGTAAATCAACTCGGTGCTGCTGAATGGATCCTTAAAGATGAAGAGCAGGCTCTATTGCTTCTGAGTTCTCTACCTGACAGTTGGGAGACGCTTGTTGTTACTCTCAGCAACTCTGCCCTAGTGGCAAAGTAACAATGCAGATGGTTACAGATGCCCTGATAAATGAGGAAGCTCGTAGAAAAGAAGCATGATCTGATCAGTCATATGCCCATGTCTCAGAAAATAATGGACGAGGGGGAGGTAGAAGCGGAGGTAGAGGACAAGGTCGAGGCAGAGGCAGAGGTCAAAGTCGAGGAAGATCCCAAAGTCGAGGGAGATCACGGGAGCGAAGAAAGCCAGACGATATCAGTGCATGGTTTGAGGGTCGTTATAACTATTATGGTATTTACGGACATAAAAGGAAGGAATATTGAAAGCTTCTAAAGGAGCAGACTCAGACCAGTCAGAGCAAAGAAGATGGTGAGACCATGGTCACTATGTCATCAGATATTGCACTTGTAACATGCAACGAAGAAGCATGCCTAAATGTAGGCACTAATGATATTGAGTGGGTGATCGATACTGCTGTATCGTATTATGTTACTTCAGACCAGAAGCTCTTCACAACTTATAATCCGGGAGACTACGGTTCTGTGAAGATGGGTAACACCAGTTACTCAAGCATTGTTGGCATTGGTGATGTATACATAAAAACAAGTATTGGGAGCACATTTGTGTTGAAAAATGTTCGACATGTTCCAGATATGAGATTTAACCTTATCTCACATATAGTCCTAGATCATGAGGGATATGAAAGTCACTTTGAAAAAGATATGTGGAAGTTATCCAAAGGCTCTATGATTATTGCAAGAGGTCGTATATGTGGTAATCTTTATAAGACCCATGTAAAGTTGTGCCAGCCAAGTATCAATGCCGTTGAAGAAGAGACTTCACCAAACTTGTGGCATAAGAGATTGGCCCACATGAGCATGAAGGGATTGACAACTCTTGCAAAGAAGGAGGCCATCTCGATTGACAAAGATGTTGCCTTGGATCCCTGTGAGCACTGTCTATTCAGGAAACAACACCGAGTTTCCTTCAGTACCACTAGAAAGAGTCATTCTGAGCTACTCAGCCTTGTCAAATCTGATGTTTGTGGACCTATTGAAGAAGAATCACTTGGTGGTAGCAGATATTTTTTGACATTCATTGATGATGACTCACATAAGGTATGGGCTTACTGTCTGAAATCAAAGAATTTGGTGTTTGATCGCTTCAAAATCTTTCATGCCATGGTAGAAAGAGAGACAGGAAAGAAGCTGAAATGCCTCTGATCCGACAATGGAGGCGAATACACTTCTCGAGAGTTTTCAGCATATTATACAGAACATGGAATCAGACATGAGAAGACAGTGCCATGGACCCCATAACATAATGGTGTAGCTGAAAGAATGAATCGTACTATTGTGGAGAAAGTTCGATGCTTGCTTAGTATGGCTAAACTACCTAAGTCATTCTGGGCTGAAGCTGTGTTGACGGCTTGTTATCTTATAAATAGGTCACCCTCAGCTCCATTAAACTTTGAAGTTCCAGAAAAGAAATGGTTAGGAAAAGACATTTCATACTCTCACTTAAAAGTGTTCGGGTGCAAGGCATTTGTGCATGTGTCTAAGGAGCAGAGGCAGAAGCTCGATCTCAAGTCAAATCCATGCATCTTAGTCGGTTATGGAGATCGAGAATTTGGATACAGGTTGTGGGATTCCGAAGCAAAAAAGGTTATTAGAAGCAGAGATGTGGTGTTCCATGAAAATCAGTTTCATGACTTTGCTCCAACAGTTAACAAACAACAGATTGTTCGTGCTCCAAAAGATGTCCCTGTAACAGTACATATTCCTCCTGACAACGAGGAAGTACATGATGATGTCAATGCTGAACAAGAAAATGATGGTCCAGTAGATGTTGGTACTAATCAAACAGAGGAAATTCTTGAACAGGGGGAGCCTTCACTCCAAGGCACTACAGAACATGCTCAAGTTTAGCGATCTATACGAGGTTTAGTTCCACAAAGACAATACTCGCCATCTGAATGGATCCTTCTTACCAGCGAGGGGGAGCCAGAGAGCTTTCTAAAAGCTCAATCTCACAAAGACAAGTCATATTGGAAGAAGGCCATGGAAGACGAGATGAATTCCCTGCAAAAGAATCAAATGTACGACTTGGTGAAACTTCCTAATTGAAAGAAAGCCCTGAAAAATAAATGGGTTTTTAAACTCAAGAAAGACGACAATGGAAATATTTTAAAGCATAAAGCAAAACTCATGGTTAAAGGGTTTCAACAAAAACAAGGAATTGACTTTGATGAGATTTTTTCGCCGGTTGTGAAGATGATGTCGATTCGAGTTGTACTCGGGTTGGTTGCCAATTTAAATCTTAAACTTGAGCAAATAGATGTGAAAACAACATTTCTTCACGGTGATTTGGAAGTAGAAATATACATGGAGCAACCTGAAGGTTTCAAAGTACCGAAGAAACAACAACTTGTGTGCAAATTAAAAAAGAGCCTCTACGGCCTCAAGCAAGCCCCAAGACAATGGTATAAAAAGTTTGACTTTTTTATGGAGAAACATCAATACAAGAGAACAACTGCAGATCATTGTGTGTACTTGAAAAAGTTTCCAACTGGAAAATTTATCATCCTTTTGCTCTATGTGGATGATATGCTGATAGTAGGTAAGGATGTAACCATGATTAACAACTTGAAGCAAGATCTGTCTAAGTCCTTTGATATGAAAGACTTAGGCCCAGCTCAACAAATTCTGAGCATGAGAATTGTTCGTGATCGACAAGCAAGGAAGCTGTTCTTAACACAAGAAGAGTATGTTGAACGTGTGATAAAAAAGTTCAACATGGAAAATGCTAAACCTGTCGGCACCCCACTGCCAAACCACTTCAAGTTGAGTAAGAAAAGTTGCCCTACTTCTGAACAGGAAAAAGAAAAAGATGCTAGATGTACCCTACTCTTCAGCAGTAGAAAGCTTGATGTATGCTATGGTATGTACAAGGCCTAATATTGCTCACGTTGTCGGTGTTGTGAGTAGATACTTATCAAATCCAGGAAAAAAGCACTGTGAAGTTGTCAAATGGATACTGCGATATTTAAAGGGCAAAACAAAACTATGTTTGTGCTATGGGGGAGCAAAGCTAATCTTAGAAGGTTACACAGATGTTGATATGGCGGGAGATCTTGATAATAGAAAATCTACTTCAAGTTACATATTCACACTAGCAGGAGGAGCTGTCTCTTGGCAATCCAAGTTGCAGAAGTGTGTAGCATTGTCTACGACAGAAGCCGAATACATTGCCGCAACTGAAGCTGGAAAAGAGCTTAAATGGCTAAAGCGTTTTTTACAAGAGTTGGGTTTTCACAACAGGAGTACATCATTCACTGTGATAGTAAGAGTGCTATGGATCTTAGCAAAAACTCGATGTATCATTCTCGCACGAAACATATTGATGTTCGATATCACTAGCTTAGAGAAGCAATCGAAGAGAATGAACTAAAGCTCTAAAAAATTCACATAAACAAAAACGTTGTGGACATGTTAACGAAAGTGGTGACATATGAAAAACACAAGTCGTGTACAAGCATCGTCGGAATGAGAGAATTACAGAAAAAGGCTGGAGGGGGAGATTGATGAGTATCCAGCCCCACATATTAGTGGAGTCATTAAGTGTCCATCCCCACATGTTGTGTTAGTGGAATAGAAGCTTGATTATGGGGACTACATGTCAAGAGAATATTGATGTCATGGATGATGTTTTGGGGTTCTTAATTTCCCTATAAATACCAAAGTATTGCAGTGGAACAAACACACACAAATAACAAAAATAAGAGAACAAAGAGTGAGTTAAGAGAAGAGGTTTTGTAGAGAGAAAAATAAGAGTTTTTGAGAGGGTTGATTTTTTGTAGTTGAGTGAGCTTGTCTCCTCCTGTAATTCTATTTGTGTCGTTAATAGAAGAATTTTCCAATCCTAACAGATTGGTGATACGCGGAGGCTATAATGCTAAAAATAGATTTCAACTCTCAGTTTATGCATTGGATGATGATGTGTGTTAAGTCTGTCAGATATAGAGTTTTGGTTAATGATGAGCTGAATAGTCCTATTATCCCTTCTAGCGATTGTAGGCAAGGCTGTCTGTTATCACCTTACCTCTTTATATTAAGCTCTGAAGGACTTTCATCTCTATTTAAGTAGGCTGAAGTTAGTAGAGCTCTTCATGGAGGTTGAATTGCTAGAGTTGCTCCTTGTATTACTCGTTTACTTTTTGTTGAGGATAGTTTGTTTTTCTTTCGAGCTAATAGGGAGGAGGCTACGGTCGTAAAGGGTATTCTTCACAAGTATAAGCCTGCTTCTAGATAAATAGTGAATTTTCAGAAGTCATGTATATTCTACAGCTCTAGCGTTCCATTAGCTAGCCGTGATGCAATATTTGAAATTCTGGGTGTTAGTTTGCCTCTCAATCATGGCCGCGATATGAGACTATCGTGTTCGGTTAATCACAACAAGAAAGCAACTTTTTCTTTTCTTCACACAAGAACAAGAAAAGGTTATTTTCAACTGAAGTCATCGATTGTTATCTAAAGTAGGTGAGAAATTACTAGTTAAGTTGGTGGCACATGCTATTCTGGCATATTATTTGTGCACATTTTTGTTATGTATTTCATCTTGTGAAGAATTTATAAGTTAAAGATATCATTTTTAGTGATGGTCTGGTAGTGATAATTGACATGAATACAACATATTTGAATACAACTTTATACTATTTATTTATAATTAGTTTTTAAAAAGTATTATTTGGCAATAAGCCCTTTTAATATATTAGTCAAAGTACTTGAATACAATGTTTTGTTGAATCTAAGGGAGTTGTATATATTCGAGATTAAAAAAAAAAATTTAAGGGAGTTAGAAAACAAATTTTCCTATTTTATGATTGTGTTTTCATTGAAAATTAACTTATTGTTTGATATATGGATTGATATTGATAGAAAATAAACCTTCTAAGAGTCTGCAATAATGGTTAAGATAATTGTTAGTGGTTTGACTAGTCAAAACGCTACACATTTTTTTTATATAATGTTTAGTGACGTAGTATTTTAGATAGCTTTTAGAGGATATGATACAGTTTTATAAAAAAATGACTCCCTTAACGTTTATCTGTTAGTGGTTTATGAACAGCTAACTAAACAACTAAAAGCTACTTAAACAGTTAAACGTTGCCAAAACAACTACTTTTGCCAAACATACCCTAAGAGTGTGTTCGGCAATAGTAGTTAGTGATTTGATCAGTTAAAACACTAAACACTATTTTTTTTAGTAATGTTATGTGGCAAACAGTTTTAGGTAGTGTAAGCCCCCTCTAATTATGGGTCCCATAGAAAGGTGTGGTCGTCCTACACTGTGTGTGAAAGGGAGGTCACCCTCGCCTCGGCACAGGGAATAGACGCCCTCAACCTTGGTGAGAGGTCGCTTTCACCTGAATAGAGGATGAGGTCGCCTTACCAACGAAAGGTCGCTTTCACCTGAATAGAGGATGAGGTCGCCTTACCAACCTCTACCTCCCAACCTAACCTAGCATCCTTGATAAGCTGGGATGCTGGATCCCGAAAATCTAGAAGGCGCTTGGGCCACGAGATTTGCGGAGCCCAAGGAATCTTATTGGGGGGTTTCGGTCTTTCACCACCTTAGGCACCCTATATAAAGCCCTTGTCAGGGTCAAGTTGGGACTAATCGAAGTCTAGACTTTCAGTGGTGTGATGAGCGTGGATTGAAATTGTTTGTCGATCTTCATCTTGTTCGCCATTAAGAAGATCATATTCGGTCCTTGGACTGCAAGTATGATCGACATCATCAGTGTAAGTCACCTCCCTAGAGAGAGGGACATGCTAGGAATACCCCCTCCCAAGGGTGACCTCATGATTATGAATGAGAAACAAGTAAGCATTGAGGTCGCGGAAGAATATGTGACAAGGTCAATAAAGAAGAAGAAGTAGTAGAAGATAAGTTTGACCCTTTAGATAGGCGACTTGCACATAAATAAGCAACAATAGTAGAAAAGTTGAAGGAACTGAATATTGGTGAAGGAAAAGCGGTGAAAGATGGGATATTAGGTTGGATAACATATTACACGTTTTAAAAAATAAATCAAAATTGTCCCATGTGGACTTTACACCTTGTTTGAATTTAAAAGGGAGTAATAAATATTTAATACTCCTTCCATTACATTTCAAGTGGCATTTTTTAGTTATGCATACTTATTAAGAATGAAATTAATTTAGTATTAATTCTATAAAAGAAAAAAATAAATTGACCTATACACTCTTAGAGAGCGTTTAGTTGGCCCAGGAGAAACGAAATGGAATCAAGAAATGAAAACAAGGAGAAAAAAAATAGGGAATCAGAATACCTTTCCCTGTTTGGGTATGTTTCAGAAACGGAATGATTTGCTCCCTAATTCATTTTGTGACTATTTGGTTTGAATCAGGAAATTGGAATCGGAATTATTATTATTATTATTATTATTATTATTATTATTTATGTATTTATTATTACGACCTCCGTATTTTATGGTTTTTTACATTTCCCTTTTTGGATGTATTTTTTAGTTCTTTACATTTCCATTTATAGTAAATTTTGTAATTGTTTATTACTATCTCCGTTCCATTTCAAAAGAGACTTTAGGGCTTTATGTTGTTCCTAAATAAGTGAGACTTTTGGTATTTTTGGTAGAATGTGGACAATTTTGCCCTTTGTCTTGTAGTGGATGTAATTTGTTTTTAGTGCGCATGGAGTCCACTTTTATAATGAGTGGATGTGAGTTGATTACTTTTTGGGGTAGAATGAGAAGAAAATTATAGGAAAAAAAAAGGATGAATAGTAAAAGTCTCATTTTTTTTGGAACGGAGGTAGTATTATTTCTTTATTGATATGTGTGAAAAAGTAAGTTTTTAGAAAATTAATAATTATTTATAATTATTTCTGTCTTGGTATTGGTGAAAAAGTGATAAAGAAGAAGAATCAATTTGTTTTCTTAATTCAATTATCCTTGTCTATTTAGGAAGTTGTATTTTCATATTCCTATTTAGTATATAATTATTAATTAAATTATATGGTAGTAAAATAAGTAATTTGTTTCCTTATTAGATTAGAATATTTATTTCCTATTTAGATTAGGTTTCAGTTATATTCTTATTTAGTATTTATTTTCCTTATTAGATTAGGTTTAAGGAGTTTTTGAGTTTTGAATATTTTACAAATTGAGAGTGTTCTCTCTTCTTGCCTATCTTCCGGTATTCAAAGGTTGAATCAACGGATTTTAGATGCCTTAATTTTCAGGTATTCATGCGTCGAATCAAAGGAACTTAGGATGGTTGTTTTCCGGTATTCGTGCGTCGAATCAACAGATTACAACAAGTTACTTGTTTGAGTGGATTGTTTCTTAGAATTTGGATCTTTTATTGATATTTCTGCTACATCAATTTGGTATCAGAGCCTATCGCTTAATTCCTACCATTAAGCGACCGATCCTTGATTTTAGATATGCAATTATGACATTGAAGGAAATCGAGACTGATGTGGATGTTGATTGGACAAAGCCGCCGGTATTTGATGTTTATTCGGATGAGCTAGAGGAGACCGTTGATGTTGCTATTCTCGGTGTCTTTTGTGAGAATTTTCATGTTGATGAAGAAGCACAACCAGTACATTTGTTTGGGTGTGATAAAGATAGAATTAATAATTTTTCTAATGAGATTATTGACTTTATTTGCTCTAATGATCCTACGCTTACAAAAGTATTAATTTTTAAGGAGAATGTCAAGATGATTGATCCCACTTTAATGGAGTTCATATTTCCTACATCAAGTAAGAAAACGTTGCTGTTGAAGGCTTCAATAATAATTTTATTCTTCTTTGTTGCAAAATTCGAGGATGAATTTTTTCAGAAGAATGGATGAATGATGAAGAAGAAGAATCAATTTGTTTCCTTAATTCAATTATCCTTGTCTATTTAGGAAGTTGTATTTTCATATTCCTATGTAGTCTATAATTATTAATTAAACTATATGGTAGTAGGATAAGTAATTTGTTTCTTTATTAGATTAGAATATTTATTTTCCTATTTAGATTAGGTTTAGGTTATATTCCTATTTAGTATTTATTTTCCTTATTAGATTAGGTTTAAGGAGTTTTTGAGTTTTGAATATTTTATAAATTGAGAGTGTTCTCTCTTCTTGCCTATCTTCCGGTATTCAAAGGTTGAATCAACGGATTTTAGAAGCCTTAATTTTCAGGTATTCATGTGTCGAATCAACGGATTTTAGGAGGGTTGTTTTCCGGTATTTGTGCGTCGAATCAACGGATTACAACGGGTTACTTGTTTGAGTGGATTGTTTCTTAGAGTTTGGATCTTTTATTGATATTTTTACTGCACCAAAAAGCTGATTTGTGTTTGTATTGATGAAAAGTAAATGTAACGAATTATAAAATACAGAGGTAGTATTAATTATTATTATTATTAGGGAGGGGAATGAGAATAAAAAACCCTAAAGGGGTAGAGAATCAATGTACATGATTTTTGTAGAAAAAAAAAAAAGGTTAAAGAAAATGATTAAATTGGGAATGATTAAATAATTATAAAAAGAATCAACCCATTTCATTTAATTTCCCTTTTTTAATTATCTCCAACCAAATTGCCCTTTATATTAATTGCTTTGTAACATTTAATACAAAATGCTTAGATTTTTTAGGCATATTAAATAGGGGTGGTATTTTTTTGATACATGAGGAAAGCAGTAAATCTACTCTAGGGGGGAGGGGATAAGGCTCGAACCCGGATTTTCCCGGTAAAGGAGCGGAGCAGCCAACCACTGCGCCAACTCCTTGGCCTTAAAATAGGGGTGGTATAGAAAAATTTATTAATTATTATTAAATAGGAAAAAATAAAAATGGAGAAAAGACCACTTAAAGTGGAAGTGACGGAGGGAGTAAAATGGTTGTAGGCAAAAAATGATTTCTGATTCCAATTTTTATTCTGAAAAAATGCAAAATGGGCAATCAAAATAAAAAAAAAGATGGGAAAAGAAGATAACAAGATAAATCTGTATAAATATATATATTACCTCGAAGACAATGCGCAATCCACCGCTATCAGCTAACCAGACGGAATTGAACTCGTTGTCAATGAAGGCAAGCTTGGAGCCATCGTTGGAAAAGGTTGGAAATACACCTGGCATCCGGAACACTTCTACATCTTTATGTGGAGACTTCAACTTGTGGAAACGGTGTTGTTCAGCCTGCACAAACAATCTTTGATTAATTCTCGACTTAAAACACGAAAAGAAATTGTTTCTTTAGTATGTACCTCGACAATGTTACTTTTGCAACGATGGTAACCTATGTGATTCCCACGATCTATCACAAAGGGATTGAAATGGTCTGCCTTTGGTTGGATTCTTTGAGTGATTTGAATTGGTTTTTCTGGTGCTGTTGTATCGAATATTTCAATATGTCTGCACTCTTCTTCTTCACGAGGACCAAAGAACATTGGTTTCTGACGCATAGTTGCCACTGCCACTTTGGTGGCGTTGATAGCTGCCGGAGTTACTGCATCAATGCCATCTGGGGTCATACGGATTATTTCACCGATGTCAATATCAGCCCGGAACACTCCCCAAAACTCCCCAACCCATCTATGGAAAAAAATGATATTTTCACTTCCCCATGTCGGCCATCCACCATTTTTTATAACTCTTCTGCGCTCTAAAGGCTTTTCCACATTCATCACATAAATGTCAGTCTGTAAATTTTCAATATTCCCTCCCCATCCCCATCCTTGGAATGAAGCCACCGCTACCTTCTTCCCTGACGGTGACACAGAGGGATTTAAATCACTTATTCCTGCAAGTATATAAAAAAAAATTATGCAAGGCGCGTTGATAACAGGTGCAAGGAGCACCAAGTGGAATTTTTGGAATATTAATAAAATATTTATTTTAATGTAAAAAAATTTAAAATAAAGAGCACAAATAATTTGTGTTGCCGTTCTAATTATATTGGTTAAATTTTGTACTTAGTAATTTAATTTTGTTCAAGCAACCACGCTCGAGTATATGCTTCAACGTGAATTACATAAGAGTAGTTAATACAATAGAAACTTATGGCACTGACATTACAGTCCATCTACAAGAGTTAAAATGAGAGCATATAAAGATAGAGAAGTGACAGAATTCTTGCAAAGGCATGGAGTAAATAGAAATGCAAAAATAGCGGGTACAAAATGGGATAACATGATAGGCGAGTTTATAAAGGTTTATGGATGGGAGAGAGGCAGTGAGAGGTGTTAAGCAAAGGCTAATTATTTTAAACTCAAACCTTCTTAGAAGAAAGACCTTAAATTGCATGTTTCTTTAGATGAAGAAGGTTTGATGAATTGTCTCAATTTATAGGTACTCACATGAGAACTTCTCAAAGCGGACGATCACCTACTATTAGCTCTAGTGATGATGGTCGAACTCATCTTAAACTAACTAGAGCTCTCCCTCCACTTCCTCATTTCAAAGAAGATGAGTTCTTCCATCCAAGTAAAGAAAGTTCTGTTCTTTTTTACATTTTCTCTTGTGGTTTCTTTGAAATGATTAACAATAAGTGAAAAAAAAGGGGTAAGATCAACAACATTACTGCTAGGCTATTAATCGATCCTGATCCTGAGGAAGTCCTAACCATTCTTTTTATTTCTTTATTTTTAGTTACTCAATTATTTGTACTGTCGCTTTTATATCATCTAATTAGATTAATATAAAATAACTTTTGTACCTTCTACTTTTACAATACATGGCAAAATTTTCAAAATCAAAACCTACTTAACATGATTTAGAAATTCACGTGAGATGCTAGAAGGTTGTATAACTCAAGACAAAAAAAGAAAATTTCCGAGATTTGGAAAAACATATCAGTGCCCATGTGTTTATACCAATCTTGATACAGCAATGGATATTAAAGAAATATGAAAGAACCTGATGGGGTGAGGCGTTCAGTTTCTCCCGTTCTAAGATTGGTTTTGTAAACCGCAGTCCATGGCTCTCGACGATCTTTGGCCGCATCCTTGGTGGTGATATAGACAAGAAAATGATCAATAGTCCGATTACCGACCTTGTAACCACCAGCAACGCAGCCACTGTCTTCGAGGCGAACACCAGCAAACGTGCCATAGACATCAGCAAGACTGAAAACTTTGACATCGGGTGGATTGTCATTGAAGCGAAGAGCTATGTAAAGGGTCTCAAGGTTGTCTCTTTCCGAGACAAAAACCATGCCGGTGAGACGACCTGAGTCCACATCGGATTCTGTAGCTTGAGTGGCCAATAAGGGGTGCTTGATGATTGTCTTGACAGCTTCAGGCGGAATGATTTGGCAGTTGTAATTGTCCGATAATCCGTCAGTCAAATGAAGCTCTTCGTGCCATGATGTTGGTGGGAATGGGCAACAGAATATGTCTAGTGGCACATATGTTCTATGGCAAGCTATGCTTCCTCTTTTCTCTTCCATTTCTGCTGTCTGGCTTTCCTGGTTTTCTTTTTTTAATATATTTTTCTTCCCTTTTTTCAACCTATGGACAATATCAAGGGTATGTAACCACGCACTTTGATAATATTTAGCGAAGAGAAGGAATTAATTAATATGAGGATAATTATTATTTAATCCATGTGTTTTTATATATTATATAATTTAGTCCCTATATTTTCAATTTTTATTTTTTAGTCCCTGTATGTTTTGCTGTCTAATTACTTGATTCATTTAAGGACTAAAAAATATAATATTTTAAAAAATAAAAGACTAAACTATTGAATATTTAAAATAGAAGAACTAAAAAATTTTAATATTTTTTATCTAAATTACAACAATTCGTTGAACAAGTGGCTTTCAATGAACAAATTAATTTTTTTTTGATATATTCATAATTTAATGCACATTTATTTATTTTTTCATTACTTTAATGTCACAAAACCACATAACGACTAGAAAATAAAATAAGAAAAAGTATATGGATTAAAAGATATTTTTTTGCACGGGAAAATAAAAAGAAAATATTAATTGATTAATATTAATTAATTAATTAATTAATTAAAATGAAATAACCAAATTAAATATTCAATAGTTGTTTAAATAATATTTGTATAACTATCACATTAAATAAATTATGTGATAATATTAAAAAGATGGGACCAATAGGAGTATGCAAAGTATACCAATCAAATCACCTTACTTGGTGGGCAAGTATCCCAAAATCTCTATAAATATCGTACCTCTCTTCATGTGAAGGGACAAAAAATTCAATGCTTCGAAGCTCTGGCAAATCGAAGACTTCGAAGCTCTTGCAAATCAAAGACTCCAAGACTCTAACCGATCAAAGACACAATGTTTTCCTCAAAGTTTGAAGGCTCATCCGAAGATCGTCAACAAAGTTCTGCAGTCATTCAAGTCCAATCTCAAAAGCTCAAATCAAGTTGAAGATCAAGTCAAATTCAACTCAAATCAAGATCAACCGATTCGAGATCAAGTCTCTGTGACCCTCACACCGTATTCATCGCAAAGAGAAGAATCAGAGAATTTTTAATAGAGATTGTGACCGCTATATTTTCTTTTATTTGTTTTCTTATTTTTAGAAGTACAAAATTTATTGATCAGATATAATATTAAAAATATAGAGATTAAATTATATAATATGTAAGAATAGAGATTTAATAATAATTATCCCATTAATATGCTGATTCGAGATTGCATTACTTCTAACATTTGATTATATAATTATTTAATTTTACTTTGAGAAATATTTTTCAAAGGCTGAATATATAGTTGGCCCCTAACATTTAGGGATAATCAGTTTGCTCCTAATGTTTTAAAAATTATTACTTTTTAGTCCTTGACCAAATAGGGCCAGACAAAAATTTATACATGCCATACACTGATATTGACATAGCAAAACATCGAGTTTCGGGTTAAGATTGCATTTAAGATTTCACTCAAAAATCAGTTGACTTTCTAGGGTTTGTGAATGACCACTTTGCTTTCTAAAATTTTCAAAATCAAGGTAATTTAATCGTTTGCCAAGCTAGATTTTGGGGTTTGGACAACAAATGCTGCTGTAAGCATGAAAGGTGTCAGGCTAACTATTTTAGTCCTTTTTTAAACATAAGTTACTATTTTATTATATTATTTATTATTATTTTTATTATTAATTTTTTTTTTCCATCTTCGGCTCTTCCTCCCTATTTTCTGCATAAAGCTAGACTCTATCTCTCTCAAATTGGATCACCTGCACCACCACAGCCGCCACCACCGCCACCACCAGGATTCTACCTATTATCATATCTGTTGCGTCCTTCATCTATTCTCCTTACATTTAACTACCTCAAACTTTCCCATCGTTTGCTTTCTCTCTTCTAACACCCAAATCAACCAAAAAACATACAGATCAATTGTTTAATCAATCAGTTGGAGTTTGCTGTTTGAGTTGGGACAAATTGCGGTGAATGTTTGATGGAACTACAGCTGTCTTTGAGCTGCTAATTGTTCGACCAATTGCTTCATTTTTGTTTTCACAGATAAATTATATGAATTTCAATTTTCAATGGCAAAGAATTTATTTTGTATGCTCTAAATTTAAGTCTTTACAGAGAGTATAGTAGGGAAAAAAATTCTGGCAACGAAATGCTCAATCTCCTTTATTTTTAGGGTTTCGATTTCATCACATACTAAATAATATACTTTCAAGAAAATTAAGTAATATAATAATTGTGGCCATATGTTTAAAAAAAAAATAACAATTGCGGCGAATAACATATTTTCCCCTCAATCAAAAAGTTGAGCCATATAGCTATGAAGTGCCTAAAAAATCAACATTCGCATCCTCCATCCATCAACAAATAGAAAGTGTCTCAAATTAACGGAAGGCGCCTGAGGCCGTACAAATTTTTGGCCAATAACATTTTTTGCTCCGGAACCATGATACCTTTTAGTCCCTAAACAATTAAAAAAAATTTAACACATGCGTTTTCTCACAAAACGGTGTTGTTTTGGCACTCAATGATGTAGTTTTAGTCAAGAGTTAAACTGAAAGCTTCCCTAGTTATAGTTTTCATTATTTTAGAAAGTTTAGGGAGTAAAAATCAATTTTTCTTCATCTTCGTTGGGCAAACGAGAACACAACTAAATTTCCTCAGTGTCTCTTTTGTTTGGCGAACAACCAACAGAAAGTGGGGATCCACAGATGTGCCTTGAAGAGTTTCATCAAATGGTGGTGGCTGTTTGACCGTTTGTGTACAATGGTAGTGGCAGCAGCATTAAATGATAGAAAGAGAGATATAAGACAGAAACCATTGCACAAGTCGCACCTTGATTGTAATCGCCAGAGATAAACTCCATAGCTGATATTTGTGTCTATCAATTCATCTCTCTCTGCTTGTTCGACCGATGGTGGAGATCGCTAATGGAACTGTGAAAATTGGCAGTTTGAAAGGTGGTTGACAAGGGCAATTGGAAATGGGTATTTCAACCGAAAAACCTCAGTTTTTCCTTCATCTAGCCACCAATCAACTGAAAATGGGCATCCATAGCTCCACCTTAGCAATATTTGTTGAATGGTGGTCCTAATTCGACAGTTTGTGCATGGTTGCGGCGGTAGCAATGCTAAAGAGTTTCTGTTGCTTTGGTTCATGCAATAGTGAAGAGGCTTTCTAGCTAAATTTCTGTTTAGTCCCTCAAAATTAACTTACTTCAAAAAAAATCCACCAAAGTTATAAGTTTATTACCAAATTGTCCAACAACTTATTATTTATTACCAAAACGACGTTTTTGTAGTGGAAGAGGGGTTTTAACAGTGTCATGCGCCAACCGTTAGTGTGCATGACACCTTCCTTTTTCTTGTATACTGAAGATGCGTGTGTTCATTTTCTTATTGTCTAGGGCTAAAAGGCACCATTACTTATCGAGGGGCAAAAAATCATAACTGATAATAGTTTTGGGGCAAAAAATGTTATTCGTTGAAAATTTTAATGGCCTCACGGGCCTTCCATTAATTTGAGACACACTTCCTGTTTGTTGATGGATAAAGGGTTAGAATGTTCATTTTTTGGACGCTTCAAGAACTAAAATGTGCAACTCCTTAGTTGATGGGCTAAAATTCTATAAAAAAAAAAAATTAGTATTAGTATGAGACAGCTACACGTGACTTTCAGCTCGGAGAGCTACGTCTTAATTACACACCAAATTATGGATTATACTATGGTATTAGTCTAATAGCTGCAGATTCATCAAAGCAGAAGACTCTGAAATAATAATAATAATAATAATAATAATAGTAGGAGACAGCTACACGTGACTTTCAACTCGAAAAACTATGTCTTAATTAGACAGCAAATTATGGATTATACTATGTTATTGGCCGCCTAATAATTTGCCGATTCGTCATAGCAGAAAACTCTATCAAATAATAATAATAGGAGACAGCTACACGTAACCAGGCCCGTCCCCGAGAATATCCGAAAATTGAGGGACCCTGTTCTATGTTTTTTATTTGGGGCCCTAAAATAGGTATAATTTTTTTTTTTAAAAAAAAAAAAGGACCTATTACAATAGCATTTTATCTTAGAAAATGTGAGGCCCTGTTCGATTGATCCACTCGCACACTCTTTAAGACGGCCCTGCACGTGACATTCAGCTTGAAATGCAATGTCTTAATTAGACATCAAATTATGGATTATACTCCTTGGGGTTATTTTTTTTTTTTAATAGTAAAAGATACTATTAATAGACTAAATAATATGGTGAACTATATCGTTCGAGACGAATGCAGGAACCCAGGATTATAAAATGTGGGGCCAAAAAATCATAAAATTCAAATGAAAACAAAATTAAAGTAGTTTTATTCATCATAAAAAATAAAATAAAATAAAATCTTATATATATAATATATCAAAAAGGAATACAATGCTTTTTTAAGCGACAAAAATCATCTACAAACAATATAAAATCCAAGTCCTAGATATTTTAGTTTTTAATTTTTGTTTTTCTATTTTTCTTTACACCAAATAAATACTGACAGTGTGGTTGGTATGATTTGAACTCTACATTTCCATATTTTACAAGTTTCATAACAGGTAATGACTAACATGTCTAATGGAGCAGAATCAAGAAGAAGAAGAAATCTGGTTTTGAAAACAAACGAAGAAGAAGGAATGCAGACAAAGAAGGAAAGAGGCGCAGACAAAGAAGAAGGAAAGAGCGGTTACTAACGGCTAGTTCAAAGAAGACCAAGCAAAGTAAAACAGCTCCCGAGGTAACAAATATAAAAAATAGAAGAATTGAAACGGTGCATTTGAGTTAGTCATGTTGCAGAGCTGGAAACGAGTCGTTATGATGTTCTTCTTCTTTACTAACAACCTGTTAGTATTCATAACAGAATTAAAAGCATCAGAACAGAAGAGCATGTGAGGAGGTTTCCAGATGGTTCTATCTCCTTCCTTGATTTGTAATATAAATAGCTTAATGAATAAGCTTGTATTTGATCAGTTTCTGTTATCAAATTAGTAGAGAAATTAGAATTCATCTTATTTATAATTTCACCTTTTTCTTCTTCTGTTATACTCTGTTCAGTAAATTAATATGGTATTAGAGCAAAATGATGAGCTTTCGACTGTTTCAGGCAATTAATTCGATCCTTCATTTACTGTATTCAATAGTGTTGATTTCTTTACAAATTGATCTCAGATATTATGTATTTGATCATCTGTTCTTCAGTTACTGCATTCTACTCTTGATTTGGTTATTGATATAGATTACTCCTTGGTATTCCTTGTTCTTGTTTTAGATACAGATTTATAGTTTTTTTGTTGAGATCATTTTCTATTTCTTTTCATAAATCAATTCTTTCAGCCTTCTGTAGTCCTTTACTTTTAATCTCAAATTTCATTTTCTTGAAATCTTCTCTTTTATTCATTAGTCATGGTTACTCCTGATCATCTTCAAAATTCTTCACATCCTTTCTTTTTACATCCTAATAAAAATCCTAATACAGTCTCGGTTTCTACTATCTTGGTTGGAACAAACAATTATAATGTTTGGTCTAGATCAATGCTGATTTCATTAGCCTCTAAAAACAAGATAGGATTTATAGATGGTAATATAACTACTCCTACTACTGATGATCCTTTGTATGAAACTTCGAAGAGGTGCAATGTCACAGTTCTCTTATGGATTAGACACTGTTGATGCATCCATAGCTAATAGTATTCTGTGGATTGATAAGGCTTGTGAAGCTTGGAAAGATCTTAAGGACATGTTTTTACAACCAAATCAGTCTAGAATTTCAGATCTGATTGAAGAGATTGCAAATTTTAGACAAGGAGAATTGTCTGTTAGTGATTATTTCGCTCAGATCAAGATACTTTGGGATGAAATGATGGTGCTAAGGCCATTACTTACTTATGAATGCAGAAACAAGTGCAGGTGTGGTGTTGAGGTGAGAATGTGAGATTATAGAGAGAATGAGCATGTTTACAAGTTCTTGAGGGGTCTTAATGAGTAATATACTGTTGTAAAGTCACAAAATCATGTCGATGGATCCATTGCCTAATATTAAAAGAGTTTTCTCACTTGTTTTACAACAAAAAAGAGAATTCAGTTATGCTTCCAGTCAAAAAGCTAAAGTGATGCTTGCAAGAGCTTTCAGACCTAAGCAATTTGGTAACTATTAATACAGATATAGAGGAAACACTATTTTCAAACATTGCACACATTGTAATGGAACCAACCACACAAGTCAGAATTGTTTTAGGAAATATGGCTATCCAGTTGGCTACAGACTAAGGACTCCGAATAGTATCAACATTGCTGCACCCAGTTTTGGCAATAGTCAACATGTTGTTAATTTTGCAGGGAATGATCTTGAGCCATAACAACAAATGAGTTGTCCAAACTTTTAAGCTTATACATGTATCAAGCACAACAAGACATGTGTGGGTATTTCCTATTAAATCAAAAACAGAATCTAGTTCTCTTGTGTAGTCCTTCATTGAACTTGTTCATACTCAGTTTCAAACTAAAGTTGAAAAGGTTAGAACTGATAATGGACTAGAATTTAAGCTAACAGCCCTCTATGCTTAATGTGGGATTGAACACCAAACATCTTGTCCTAAGACTCCTCAGCAGAATTCAATAGTGGAAAGAAAACATCAGCACTTGCTAAATGTCACTAGAGCTTTGCTTTTTCAATCAGGACTTCCAAAAGAATTTTGGAATTATGTTCTCTTACATGCTACCTTCCTAATCAATAGAATTCCCTCACCAGTTATTGGCAATCAATCTCCATTCCAAAAACTACATCAACAATAGCCTGATTATACTTCACTAAGAGTCTTTGGTTCTATGCATTATGCTTCAACACTAGTTGCTTAAAGAACTAAGCTTAATCCCAGGGTAAGAAAGTATGTTTTTCTTGGGTTTAAAACTGGCACAAAAGGGTATCTAGTTACGGATTTACATTCTAGAGAGATTTTACTCTCTAGAAATGTAATTTTTAATGAACAATATTTTCCATTTTTGCATACTCTAGATTCTCAACAACAACATCCTCTTGCCACTCCTATATCTCAGTTAATAGTCATATACCATACGATTACCCACTCCCTGATCTCCAATTGGCACACATTCAGATGCTTGCTCATCACCAGATACTAGTTCAAGGCAGTCCGCAAGGGTCAGACATCCACCTGGCTATTTACAAGATTATCTTTGTAATCTTTTCCTTGTACAATCACCTATGAACCAGACTACTAAGCATCTCATCTCTAAGGTTCTATCTTACACTTCTCTTTCTAAATCACATAAACATTATTTATTTTAACTCAGCCATATACCGGAACCTAAGAATTTTAAAGAAGCCATCAAATATGATCAATGGCACAATAACTCAAAGCATTAGAGCAAAATCAAACCTAGGACTTGGTCATTTTGCCTCCTAACTAATATGCAGTTGGGTGTAAATGGCTGTATAAAGTGAAGCTAAGGCAGATGGCAGCCTTGATAGATATAAGGCAAGGCTCGTAGCTAAGAGATACACTCAAGTGGAAGGATTAGATTACTTAGAAACATTTTCTCCAGTGGCAAAAATGACAAGTATAAGATTAGTTCTTGCTATAGCATCAAGCAATAATTGGCATCTTCAGCAATTGGATGTCAATAATACTTTTCTACATGGAGACTTAGTGGAAGAAGTATATATGCAACCACACTTGGTATGGACATATCTCTAGGCCATGTTTGTAAACTAAAGAAAAGTCTTTATGGCTTAAAACAAGCAATCAGACAATGGTTGTGCAAACTTACAACATTTCTAGTTCATAATGGTTATACTCAGTCACAGTCAGATTACTTGATGTTCACACATCATCAGAACAATAGTTTAACAGTGTTACTAGTGTATGTTGACGATATTAAATTGGCTGTGAATAACATGGCTAAAATTAATAAGATCAAAGGATTATTGGATGCTTAATTTAAGATTAAGGATCTTGGCAATCTAAAATATTTCTTTTATCTAGAAATTGCAAAGAAAGGTTCTTTATATTTGCAAGAGGAAATATGCTTTAGAGTTACTTATAGAGACTGGATTCTTAGGAGCCAAGCCATGTGCAACTCCAATTGATTATTATACCCAGTTGTGTTCTAAAGTTGGAGAGCACTTGCCAGATAATTCTCATTATAGAAAGTTTATTGGCAAGCTTTTATATCTTTACTACGACTCGCCCTGACATTGCTTTCACTGTCAGTCAATTGAGTCAATTTGTTGGCACGCCAAAGACTTAACATCTGCAAGCTGTTCATTGTTTGATACGTTATATCCAACAAGCACCTGCTCTGGGACTCTTTTTTCCATCTTCTTCCAAACCTGTGTTGAGAGCTTTCTCAGACAATGATTGGGAAGGGTATGTTGAGACCAGGAGATTTATAACTGGATATTTAGTGTACTTTGGTAATTCTCTCACTTGCTAGCTATCTAAGAAACAGACAATAGTGTTGTGCTCCTCCGCTAAAGCAGAGTATAGAGCTCTAGTAGCAGTAACTTGTGAGTTACAATGGATCCAATATCTTCTTGATGATTTGGGATTTCGGCATTTTGGACCAATAAGCATTTATTGTGATAATCAATCTGCCATTCATATTACTCAGAATCCAACTTTCCATGAGAGAACAGAACATATAGAGTTGGATTGTCATCTTGTTTGCCAACAACTTAGTAAAGGATTCATCCATCTGCTTTCAATCAAGACACAAGATCAGCTGGAGGACATCTACACTAAAGCCCTTTTACCACATATTTTTCAGCAATTCATTGTCAAGCTGGGATTGGTGAATCCCCTATCGTCAGCTTGGGGGGGGGGGGGGGTGTAATGGAGCAGAATCAAGAAGAAGAAGAGAGGAGCAGAAATCTGGTTTCGAAAATAAACGAAGAAGAAGGAATGCAGACAAAAAAAGGAGAGAGACATAGACAAAGAAAAAAGAAAGAGCCGTTACTAACGGCTAGTTCAAAGAAGACCAATCAGAGTAAGACAGTTGGCGAGGTAAAAAATATAACAAACAGAAGAATTGAAACGGTGCGTTTGAGTTAGTCATGTTGCAGAGCTGGAAACGGTGTCGTTATGATGTTCTTCTTTTTCACTAACAACATGTTAGTATTCATAACAGAATTAAAAATATCAGAACAAAAGAGCACGGGAGGAGGTTTCCAAATGGTTTTATCTCCTTCCTTGATTTGTAATATAAATTCCTTAATGAATAAGCTTGTATTTGATCAGTTTCTGTTATCAAATTAGTAGAGAAATCAGAATTCATCTTATTCATAATTTCACTTTTTCTTCTGCTGTTATACTCTATTTAGAAAATTGATAACGTCCCACCCTAATTAGTTCCCCATTCCACTTTAAATGGTTTTTTTTCTCTATTTTTATTTTTTCTACTTTAAGTGGCCTATTTTATAACAATTTATAGTTTTTACCATACTATTCTTATTCTTATTTAATATACGTAGAAGATCTAGACACTTGTATTATAAATGACCAAGTAATAATATAAGAATATTTAGATAAATTTACTCTACTCTTTTATAGAATTGGTACATAATTAATTGCTATTAATAGGTGTGAATAAATAGAAAAGACTACTTTTTTAACATAAATATAACTCACTATTTAAAGTGAAGTGAAATGAAGGGAGCAATAATTTCTTTTTGACAATTGAATATTATCGAAACCATAACCATACTTATATTATGACTTTTTATCATGAAACACTTTTTTAGAAGACCAAAGATTCCTTTCATTTATAAATATATATTTTTTTATTAAATTAACGATAATACTCGTATTTAAATAATTCTAAAACACTCACACTTTTTATTTATGAGGGATATTTTTTAAAAAATAGCATTTGGACTTATATTTTGGAACAACCTAAATAGAGAATAGGCTTATATTTTGGTAAGATAGTAATTAAATAATTACTTTATCTGCATTTTGTCCTCATAAGAAAACAATTAATTTATTACCTCCATTCTCATTTAATAGGGACTTTAGGGCTTTTCGGGTGGTTTGAAATAGTAGGGACTTTGGTTATTTTGATAGAATTAGGACAATTATACAATTTGTTATTAGTGCTTTGGATTGGGAAAAATTGAATTTTTAAATGGGTGTGTCAGTATGGTGCAAAAGGTGGTAGAGGAGAGCGCGCGTTTGTATTGCAGAGAAATGTTGGTTACAGTTGTAGATAATTTGGTTGCATAACTTGAAGAGATGCAACCAACTCAATGGTTGTAGATAATTTATTGTGCACAATTTAAAGAGGTGTGGCCATCTCACTAACAAAACTTTTAGAAGGTAAGTGTGAAATGTTATAAAATGGTGCAAAACCAATAAAAAAAAAAATGCATACAACAATATAAGAAAATGGTGCATAATCTTTGAAATTCATCGAGAATGGTGTATATGAATGGTGATATTATACTTTTTGCAACCTAATTGAGAAAAATGACCATAATTAGTATGCAAAATACAGCCAAATCAGAAAATGGGAACTATTTGTGAAGATGGGGAAATGAAATTTTCAGAACCTTCCAAGAGTCACCATCCAAATATTGAGAAAAAAAAAATGCCAGCATTTAACACCTAACTAAAACCACTCGATCATAGAGCACAAATAACTTTTACTTGAAAATCGACGGAATAACTGTCATTAACTATTTTTAAAGCATTCATAACTCCGCCTAAACACCACAAAGAATCAATTTAAATGGTGAACAAAAGAAAGGCCATGGCTAATAAACAACAAAAAAACCGTAATTATAGAGAGTGAAAGAGATAGTTCCCGAGCAATTCCCCAAACATAGAAGGGAAGGAGAAAGCAAATGTGAAAAGAGGTCTTCAAAAACAAACTATAAAGGGGACAAAAAATGTATAGAAGGCAAGACAATCAAAGAGAAAGATCGAAGCACTTTTTCCACTAGGCACATATGAAAATCTCCACCTCAAAAACCTCATGTTCAAAAGAGAAAGAAATTAAGGAGAGATCGATAAGAAGGAAGAAATAGAAGAAATTTCCAATGCAGCAACCGAAAGTGAAGGAGCCGAGGATAAAGTCTATGGTATAGGTACAAATTCCTTGACACTAATAGAGAAGATTTTTTTTTTTATTAATAGGATTGTCCTTAGAGAGTAGTTACTAGTTGAGAAGAAGGTTGGTTTTCTTTCACTAAATGAGGTTGGAATGGACTTATATGCATATTTTCATGAAAATATGCAGCATTTCCTTTCTGTAGATGCCCCTTACTGTTCTTATTTATTGAAGATGTTTTATGCAAATCTATATTTTAAGAGTAATCAAATAGGGAATAAGGAAGAAATTATGGCAATTGTGTCATTGGTGAATGGATTGAGATTAGGGTGACACAAAAGGTCATTAGTAAGTGGACAAAGCTTAAGGCAATAAGGTATGACAAATTCTTCAAGGATTTGGTCATTCCCCCTAAGGTTAATTTGCCTAAATTTACTGCTGAGAAATTAGTGTGACAACCGTATTTGTGACCCTATAAATAGTGTAGTGGCATGGCTAAGTAAGGCTCAGATGATAATTGAGAAGTTGGATTACCAAGAGTATAAAAAGTGGAGAAAAAGGACTAAATAGAAAGCTGTAAATATTTAGGGACTAAATGGTAATTTTATATATTGACTTGGGGTACTTCATGATGCATATATATAAATAAGGTTAGAAATGAATTCCAGAGGTCTAGAAGATGAAATTTTTTATACTTAATGAAAGTGTAAAAATGTGATCAACTTTGACTAGTGCTAGATGAAAGCCTTTTATAGGAAGTTCAAGTGGTGAAATCTTGAAAATCCCGCATCCAATAAGAGTTAACGGGACCCTTAAATCTTAGAGCCCAAGAAGTCTTTAGATTCTTGGGCTCCAGTGGCCTGGTTGTGTAAAAAAGTTAAGGTCACGAGGGCGACCACTCCCATTAACCTGAAATCAAGTAATTCTTGACAAGGCTTCGAGGGTTTCCCTTACCATTATATGGTCTTAAAATTTGGAGTCTTCCACCAGCTAGGGATAGGTGCTTTTTTTATACTAAGCAAGAAGGGTGAAGCTGCTTGAAAGGTCTCTTTAGGTTCATCCTCTCTCTGAATATTTCTCACCACTGCTCCACCTTGGACTTCATCTCTTATTTCCCCAAAGGGTTCCGAACTGTAACCATATCCATCTTGTCTCTATTGCTCTGTTCCTGGGGCCCAAGAATTATTAAGGTCGCCTTCACCTTGGAACGGGATGATCCCCTTTAGGTCCCAACCGAAAGCCGCCCTCTATGGGAGCAATGTCTCTCTTCATGACCTCTTCCCTCCCTTAAATGGTCTTCCTCTACATCAAACCTCATATCTTCATGTTGCTCTTCTTTATGTGTATCTTGTTCCTCAATGGAAGTTTCTCTCCGAAAAGGGGTCTCTCTGTTGTGTGCTCGCTACCTCTGCCATTCAATCCATTCGTGGATAGAGGTGGCGACCTCTGCTTGGGTGTGGATGAAGCTGGACTGGTGATAAGGTTAGGATTCTACTGTACAAATTTGTTAAGCTAGGCAAATAACTTATCTTGGGAAAGAGTAAGAGTATGGGTAGATGTTGTGGCTATGGCCGAAGTAGTGGATGGAAAAGAGCTGAGTGGATATTGACAATAAGGTTGAGGTATGCCGGTCCCTATGGGTAAGGGGTTATCTGTAGGGTGATGATAAGGAAAATTAAATGGTAGGGTGAATGAGGGGTTATTAGCCCTTCCCCTAGAAGGTAGAGAAATGGTCGCCACTTAGGGTAAGGGAAGAGGAAGATGGGGATCAGTAAGATGATGATCTTGTCCATCATGGGTCGCCCTATTTTTCTCCATTCCACTCATGTTTTTGGATAGTGAAATAAACTGAAGTTCAAAGTTTCTCTTTGTCCACGCTCACAGCACTAATAAAAGTCTAAAAAGTCTATAACATAACAAATGCCAAATGGTATGTTCATTAGGTATATAGTGTTTAGAGGCAGCAAAGGCGATGGCTTAAAGCGTGAGGTTAGTAGCTTAGGTCGGCGTGGTCGGTGACCTAACGCATCTGGAAGGTTGGTGGCGCAACAAATTTGGGAGCTCAGTGGCCCAAATGACCTCCCTTGCAAGGACCTCTGCATTGTAACCTCAACGTACTCTAATAGGTGTGTCAAAGCATCCCTTGGTAGGTCCAAAAAGTGGGGAAGGCTTACAAGGACAAAACTATAAATTAATTAGAATATGTGATCATATCTAATTGACTTAGTTACTTAAACATCTTTGTTCAGTCTCTTAGATAATAAATAATTTTAAAGGTAGGAGTAATAAGAAAAGGAAAAAAGAATGAAATGGGCTGATTTTTTTTTTTTTTACTTATTTATTAGGACAAAATATTTATTTTCTTTACCCATTTTTCTTTTTGGCTTTCCTCCAAAGTCGTCTATATTGATTTCCCACACCTCCAAGGATTTTCCATTTCCATTTCACTCTTTGGGTCCAATACCTTTTTTTATTAATTCTTTCTTTTTTTTAACTTTTTTTTATCTTTTCTTTTTTTTATTTTCTGTTATTTTTTTTTCTTTTTCCCTCTCTTTTTTCATTTTTCTTTCTTTTTTTACATTTTTTTTTTAAATTTTTTGTTTGTTCTTCTTTTTATTTTTTTTTCTTTTACCTTTTTTTTTTATTTTTTTCTATAACAAAATATAATTCAAAATAAAATAAAAAATATATGCCTTTTATAATACAAAATAAAATATAATATGAAGAAATGAATGTCTTTGTAGAAATAATATAATCTAAAGTACAGACCTTTGCACTCAAAATATGATATATAATGAAATACAATATATAATGTGTATAAAATCAAAATAATATGTATGTTATGTCAATTTTTTTTTTTAAAAAAATCATAAAGTTTTAGGTTCTAAATACATATTATCAATAATGCATATCATTCACATAAAACAAAATTTATAATTTCATGCTTCAAATGAAACATTTAAAAAGGAAATGAGAGGGCAAATCATTCTGTTTCCGAAGTAGATCCAAACAGGAAAGAGTATTCAGGGTGATTCCATTCTTTTCTAATTGTTTCCCTTTCTTGGGGTAATAAAAAAGGAAAAGTGAATGAAATGAGCTGATTTTCTTACTTATTTATTAGGACAATATGTTGGAAATTTTGGTGTGTTTAGTCAATTTTGAGCATAATAATTTATGGGAAAAAGTGCGTGTTGAATAACATGAATGTGTCAATGTATTCTACGCAATGAGAGCGTTCCAACGGTATATTATATGCTCAAAACGGATTTAAGGTGAATGAAAAATTGAAGTTCGAAGTGAACTTGAGACAAATGGTTAAATGGACTTAAAGGAACCAAATCTCACATTGCTTAGGAATAGGGATGTTGGTGTGGTTTATAATGAATGAACATTTTGTAAGGTGTAACATTATAAGCCTAAGTTATAGACACTCGCGCACGGAGGTGCGTGGGGGGGGTGCAAATCCCGGTTCGGTCCAGAAAGTTCCATGGCGTGCCCGTACGCGTCGCGAATGCCGGACTGAGTGGCCTTACTACGGGCCCGGCCCATTTTGCTGCTGTCCACGTTTTTGTCTCCTAATTCAACACGAATTAGCAGTGTTTTAATTCTATACGAATTAAAATCTTATCCCTTATCCATATGGTTGTTTTAATCTGATTCAATCTCTGAATCCGAATTGAACACTGAATTAGAATTTTACTTGAACACCGAGAATTCTCCATCTTATCTCGCTTCAGACTGCCTATATAAAAAGGTACTGTCTTTTATTATGCACGGTAGAAGAGAGTTCCAATTTTTCTTTGAATTAAAAATTTCAAATTTTATCAATTAAATTCCGAAATTGTTTTTCCTTCCTAGTTTCGTTTTGGGCAGTCTCTAGTTCTAGGATCCGGTGATAAGCTCTGCTCGTGGTTGTGTTTGCCTACGCTCGCTGTTGTATCCTGGGAGACAGTTGTCTAGTACGGACAAATCTCGTCTTAAAGAGACTGTTCATACAGGCCTCAGCTTTTCTATATCTCCATCTCCTTCCTCGGTGTTAAGGTTTATCGTTCATTAAATATTCGTTGTATTTAATTACTTAGTATTATGTATATTGCTGCAGTTTCTAATCAAATATGTTGATCCGTTTATTTTTTTATTTTAGAAACTAACGCGACTCTAACAATCTTAAGACGAGATTTTGATTAGGAATTGCAGGGTTACCCTAACTGGATTACCTTAACATTGGATTATTTTACTGGACGATCTTGGACTTGGATAATACCGAATTACTTAATTAAATTCGGAATTCTAATTTTGTTGTTTTTCAGATTTATTAAATAATTTGATTGATTCTTTCGTTTGAAGATTATGGTTGATTTGTTTCCAATCATTGGGAGGCAATGATATTAAAAATCAAAATGGACATGACGGTCCTATTGATATTAGTTCTGAAAATCAAAATAGACAACGTGGTCCTATTAATTGTGTTTGTTGGTTCTAGCTCTACGTATTGAGCTTGAATAATTGGATGTTAAATTCGTCGAGAACGAATCTTAATAGCAACAAAGATCTGTTGTGCAATTAATTTAATTTTAATTAAATTTGTTTAATTAAAAAATAATAATAATAATATTCCAGAATTCTGGAATTGGTTGAACGAGGAAATTGTGGAACGAAGAACAGTCTTCGTTCAAAGTTCTTCATCTTCGTCCGGCCAAGCAACCACCAGAGTTGCGACTGATGGCGGACTAAGCATCGGACCTGAGCAGAGGGCTGGTCCATGGAGATGCGGCGGCACGGCGGTGCTGCTATTTTCTGGAAAATCGGGAAAAATGGCGTCTGGTTTTTCTCCTCTGTACCGCTTCAGTTTCCATTGAACCTGCCTTCATCGACGTTGGATCGATGGGCCAGCGGAAGCGAAATAGGCGTTAGACCATTGGAAGACTGGTCTGGCAGCGGCGCGGCGACGAATGGAGGCTCGATGATCGCCTCTGGTTCGCGTCTGTTCTTTGTGTTTTCCGTCGATCCCAGCCTTGTTGGTCTCGGATTGGAGTGCCGAAGGCAACGCTTGCCTTGTGCGAGCACTAGCCTTTCTTCGAACGGCGGCGAGCGGTCGGCCATGGAGGCTGGACTGCTGTGCGCGGCGCTAGGGCGTCCTGTGAGGGAGAAGACGGGTTTTTTCCTCTTTTGGTCCTCCATCTTATTCTAATTCCTCAAAAAGTGCTAAAACTGTTAAGTTTTGCAAAAATGGCCCTAAAACTTTATTTGTTTGACAAACAGGCCCTTGTGGGCAGTTTATTGGTATTATTAATTTTGGATACCATTATTTAAATAAAATTTGGTTATTTAAATATTGAAATTAAATTTGTTTAGTAGTAAATTTAATTAAACTGTGTTTTAATTAAATATTTTGAATACAATTAAAATTTGTTGTTAAATTTTTTAATTTAAAAAAAAAAAAAAAAAAGTAATTCTAATGCGTTTAGAATTTATGAATTAATTTGGTTAATTCAAAGAAAAATTATTTTCTTTTTGTGTTAGAAAATAAATTAAATAATTTTTGAGGACCATTAAAATGTGAAAGTGGCTTCATGCAATAGGCCATAATAATTACTCTATACTTGTGAAATAGAGACGATAAAGTGAAAAATGGTTTTCACGTGATAATCTAGTAAGGATTATGAAACTCGTCATTCCTTATTAGTATATTCGTTTTGAACGAATAAGGAAAATGGATTGGTATTCAATTTTGGAATTGAACTTCGAATACTTCGTTGGTGCAGTTGCTTGTATGGCATGCAGTTTGTAATTTTAAATTACAAAATTGGTTTTTGATATGGATCAAAACAAAACGTGAAAGTTCCCTAGTGTGGACATCATGAATCAAATAATTTAGTTATTTGAGTATCAAAAATTATTTGGTACAATGGTAAATTTAATTAAACTGTG
>CATIWJ010038416.1:0-11720 GCA_949640765.1 Croton laevigatus | reverse complement strand
TACCATCCCCACCTACAAAGACAACAGTGAAATTCGGTATGTTTGATCCAGTTGAAGTTGATGCTTCTTTGCCAAAGAAGGTTCATATCCCTCCCAAGATCTACACACAAGAGCAAAATGATGAGCCTCAGGAAAAGCAATCGGGAGATGAAGGTTAGATCTTGGTTACTCGAAAAAGAAGCAAGAAGAAGCACATTTCTCAAAATAAGCCAAATCCACAGAGAACCAGAGTGCTCAGAAAGCCCGCTTTGCCACCACAGCCATCAAAACTAAGAAAACCCAGAAAAACGCCGAGAATGCAAAAGATGAATTTGGAGACTCCACAAGCAGAAAGAAAGTCTGTCACTTTAGCAGAATTCATGCCAAAAGATTTTCTAAATACTAAAGTTCATGTCTCCTGCTATAATATTGAAGAAGAAATTCCAGATAATAAAGATGAAGCTCAAGAAGCAAAAGCCTACTTCACTAGTATCGAGAAAATTACATTCACCGATGAGAACAGAGTGCTTTGAGATAAACTTCATAATCGTCCTTTGTATATGGCTGGATACATATGTGAAAAGAGGGTGAATAGGATTTTGGTTGATCTTGGGTCGGCAGTCAACATCATGTCTCTTAGAACTTTTAAGGAGATTGGAATACCCATCGATGAATTAAAACAAAGTCGGCTGATGATTCACGGCTTCAACCAAAATGGGCAAAGAGCGGTGGAAAGAATTCAACTTCAATTACATATTGAAGATATGGAGTCCAGTGTTCTTTTCCACGTGATTGATGCAAGGACCACCTACAATGCACTGCTCGGTCGTCCATGGATTCATGCCAACAAAGTGTTGCCGTCTACATTTCATCAATGCTTCAAGTATATAAAGGATGGTCAAGTAAAGACAATACTTGCTGATGCAAAACCATTCACTGAAGCAGAGTCATACTTTGTTGATGCAAAGTTCTACATGGAGAAGCTTACAATTGAAAAAATTCTTCCATTTCCTCAAGAAAGTAAAAGGGAGTCTGGCGAGCCTAGTTCAAAAGGGGAGCTAGAGGAATCTAAAGGAGAAAGCATGTCAGCAAATCAACCGGCAACAAAAGAAGTGAAGGTTCTTTGGGTTCAGATATCTAAGGGCAAAGATGCTCAAGCTTCTGCTCTAAAGATGAAAGAGGATGTTACAGAAGGCTTGAAGAATCTGACTTTTCCTGTCACCAGTCTAGTTGTACCGAGGGTGACAAATTCACTTTACCAACACTTCACAAAATCTTCACAAAGTTTGCAAGAAGAAGAAGAAGCGTTGCCTACCAAAAGATTTGACGAATTTGATCCAAACGCTTATAAGTTATTGGCTAAGGCTGGATATGGTATCAAGAACGTGATCAAGTTGAAATGTGATTTCCATAATGAAGAAACATCTTCCCAAGGAATTCGTAAAGAATGGAAGGAGAAGAGTACTGACCAAAAGTCCAAAGCTGGCATAGGACATCCTCCTCTACATTTGAAGATAAAAAAGGCTACTGCAAATTACATTGATGCTGAAGTTGACTCAGAATGCGATGCTTCAAAGCCTTTTGTGTTTGATCACCTTGGAACTTTTTCAAATAAAGTTTCCATCTTTGACCGAATTGGAAGCAATGTAGTTAAAGAGAAGAAGACCTCCATTAATCAAAGATTAGGAGTTGTAAAGCTAGTAAAAAGTAGTAAGAAGAAAACCTTCGTCCATCAAAGGTTGGGAGTCGCAAAGCCAACGCGAAGTAAAAAGACCACTGTCACAGTTGACTGTAATGATATACGTAGTCTAATCCCTTCAAGGATGGAACAAAAGACCGAGTGGGTGGTGACAGTAAATTCTGTGTTAAAAGGAAAGCCACACATAATAGTCTTCACTAATCAAAAACCCGAACAACAAGAAGAGGAGCAAGATAACGTGTTTGTTGGCCACATCACATTTGAAGAAAATAACAAAAAACAAGTCTTTAGGGTGGAAAATGATCAAGATGGAGTGCACATCGGGCCAATCAACAGCAAGTTTTTGAAGAAATACTACGCATAAAAGCTCAACAGCACTCCTGGCCCGCATGAGTTAAAACTGTGAACGGCACAAAAAAAAAAAAAGAAAAGAAAAAAAAATTCTTATGTATTTGAACTACGTTATGACTTAATCTTTCCCAAAAGAAAGTACGTAGGCAGCTTAGTATTCTACTAAGTTCAGTCACATGTAAAAAAAATTCTCATATGTTCAAACTACGTTATTACTTGATCCTTACTCAAAGCTGGTATGTAGTTAGCTTAGTATTTTGCTAAGTTCAATCACATTGCATAAAAAAAAAGGAAGCATAAAAAAAATATCTTCAGCATAAGCAAGGGAAAGAAAACTCGCTAGAAAGCTCAAAAGTAGAGTGCTACGACTTGCTAACAAAGGAAGATGTGATAGCAAAGAATAAAGTAAAGTAGGTAAAGAGCGGAGCACATTGCAAGCAAGATTGTAGTTCCATCATCTCGATCTTTCAGTTCACAACTTTGTTAGAGGATGCAATCTTGAATATGTTGAGGATCTACCTTGCTCGGAATTGTAACTCCAGAGTATCCTTAGGCATATTTCTAAGAAGCAAGCATCAGGCTAGGGTGTGAGATTTCTTCATCATCATTCAAAATTCTGATTCTCGAACCTTTGTTAGAAGATGGAGAATCAAATACACGAATTATGTTGATGATGCTTCAAAGCGCGATAAAGTTGAAGCAGAATCTGTCCAAGTTGAGGCAGTGACGGCGCGCTTTAACAAAAGCGCAATAAAATTGAAGCAGAATCTGTCCAAGTTGGGGCAGTGACGACTCACTTTAGCAAAAGCGGGATAAAGTTGAAGCAGAATCTGTCTAAGTTGGGGCAGTGACAGCTCACTTTAGCAAAGTAGGATAAAGTTGAAGCAGAATCTGTCCAAGTTGAGGCAGTGACAGCTCACTTTAACAAAGCAGGATAAAGTTGAAGCAAGATTTATCCAAGTTGGGGCAGTGACAACTCACTTTAGCAAAAGTGCGATAAATGGCTGAGGCAATAACAGTGCACTTTAGCAGAAACGCGATAGGTTGTTGAAGATGAAGTGGATGAAGCTTGAAGAGAGATCTGACCCTACAAATAGACTGCATAAAAAAAATTTGGGAGTGATCAACAAAAAAAAGTTAAGTTAAAAAAAAGTTGAAAAAGAAATTGCAAAAAAAAAAGGGGCAAGAAAGCCAAACTCGAAGCAAGAAACAGAGATGTGAAGCAGAGACGTGAACTTAAGAATCACGCCACTGTCAACGAAGATTGTATAATAATATGATGATGATGATGTATTGACGTGAAGAATTTAAGGTTCCAGTGGTGTGAATTGCAGAAGCAGAAACTTGAACCAAGTAGCTTCGTCAATGGTGGAAATTGAAAGACTGCACTACCATTGAGGTCGGCTCGAGTAATGTTCCGGAAAGCGATCAACATAGATAGCGTGGCAGCATTTCTTGTTCTGGAAATTGAGCAGTGATTAGCATTGGTTGAAATCGTGAAGAACAAATTACTGCTTGTTGCAAAACCCAAGCTTGGGATTTCTGAAAAAAAATTAAAAAGCATCATGGATGAAGCTGAGAACCCAAGCCTGGGATTTCTGAAAAAAAAGATTAAGAAGCATCCTTCATGAAGCTAAGAACCCAAGCCTGGAATTTCTGAAAAAAAAATTAAGAAGCATCTATGATGAAGCTGAGAACCCAAGCCTGTGATTTCTAAAGAAGAGATTAGAGGCACCCTTGATGAGTTGGTAGAAATTGGGAGCACCGCTGCCCATAGGCCGCTCGATGCACAAGGCTAGAAGCACAGCTCGAAACACCGCCGCCCATAGGCCGCACGAAGTAAGAAATTGGAAGCATGGCGAGGTGGCAGAAACTTAAAACACCGCTACCTATAGGCCGCACGATGTAAGAAACCGAAAGTACGGCAAAATGTCAGAAACTCGAAGCACCACCGCCTATAGACCGCGCGATGCAAGCGACCGGAAGTATGGAGACAGACTGCCGGAGACCCGTAGCTATCATTGATGATAATTATATAGTAATATGATGATGATGATGATAAATTAATAAATCTGATGTGAGTTGCGGGAACTGAAGCGCAAAATCAAAACATGAAACAACCTTGATTAATGATGACGATGTTTGTTGATGATGATGACCAACAATAATAAAATAAAAGCAAAAGGAAGAGGCACAGATCATAGCAATATATATAAATTGTTTATATGCACGAATTACTATGTGTATGTAGCAACAAATTATTATGTTGAATTCATCTGCATCCATTTATTCGCACGGAAAAGGAAAAGAGGATTTGTTGGAAAGTGAATAAATTGATGATTACCTGGCCAAAAAAAAAAAGTGAAATCAATGAAATAAGACAAAAAAAAAAAAAAGAAAGAGAAATTCAATTATTGATTGGCTGAGGATGATGATGAGTTAACGAATTCAGTATTGAATTCAATTAATAGCCATGATGATGAATTCTGTGATTCCAACCAATCTGATGATGATGATATGATAATATTGATAACCTGATGACTTGAGATCTTATGATGATGGTGATTCATTGATGATGATGATTATCGGATGATATTGATGATCTGATGACTTGAGGATCTAATGGTGATGGTGACTTGACGATGATGGTAGATTAATGTGATGAAGCTGATTTGCAGGAACTCAAAATTGAAGTTGCAGAAAAATGTGAGCTCGTTTCGCCATGGCTACCGCCCGAGCGAAGGTCCAGGAATCGATCAAAGCTTTTGCTTCCAACTGTTGTTTTCAATTTTGCTTAAAGTGTTGATTGTTCTTTTCGATTCTGATCAAGCAATCAAAATTGATTTTTGATTTGTAAAGGAGGAAGAAACAATATTAATATAAACAGAAGCTGAAAAAAAAAAAAAAGAAATTGATTAGATGACGGAAAAAAAAAATTTTTTTTTGCACAAATCAATTACAAGCTGGGCGTGTGATTTTGATGATGATGATGGCCTGGGTATGATGATGATGATCTTGATGATGTTGATGATGGCTTGATATGTTGATAGCTTGGCTTCGTGATGATGATGGTGGTCTGGGTATGATGAGGATGATCTTGATGATGTTGATGGCCTAACATCTGTTGATGACGATAGCTTGCTTGAATGTTTCACCTTTTGCAGGATAATAATCCAAAGCTGCCCGTGCAAATAAAAAGAAGAAACAAAATTAAAGCTTTATTGTGCCTTTATAGAACCATTATATAATCCTATTGCTATAAGGATTGAATTGATTTCGGTAATTCAAAATTCTTGAATATCAAGGATTATACTACCACCCAAATAGGCATTGTAGTTTTCAATTGTATTCCTTCTCAAATAAGGATTTTAATTTTAATTTTCAATTATTTTTCTATTCAAACAAGGATTATAATTTTAAATTATTATTATTCTAAAAAAAAAAAGAGGGATTATAATTTGTGGGTCTTTATTCTAAGGATCAAATTTGTAAACAATCAAAACTTTAAATTCAAGTCAAGATTTCAAGTTCGAAAAAAAATCAAGACTTCAAATTCAAATTTAAGTCAAGATTTCAAGTTTAAAAAAAATCAAGGCTTCAAATTCAAACAAATCGAGATTTCAAATTCAAGCAAATCAGAACTTCAAATTCGAGCAAGTCAAAGCAACAGACATGGCAAATTGACTTACGTATCAAATCAAAATTCACACAACACATGAAAATGTGAATTAAAGAAGGTTCTTCCGCGCAAGTCTTCAAATTTTCGAGACTCGTTCAAATAAATTACGAATAAATCTCGAGGGGCATCTGTTTGCACGGAATTTCTCAAAGAAAAAAAAGAATTAAATTGTTAATTAATTAATATTTATTAATTGATTAACCAAATTAAATAAAATAACTAAATTTAATTTTAATTGGTTATTTTATTAAATATTTGATAATTATCACATTAAATAAATTATGTGATAATATCAAAAAGAATGGACCAATAGGAACGCGCCAAGTGGACCAATCAAATCACCTCACTTGGTGGGCAAGCATCCCAAAATCTCTATAAATAGGCTGCCTCTCTTCATTTAAGAGCACAGAAAATTGAAGACTCCGAAGCTTTGACAAAGTGAAGACTCCGAAGCTCTGACAAAGTGAAGACTCCGAAGCTCTTGCAAATTAAAGACTCCGAAGCTCTGACAAATCAAAGACACAAAGCTCTCTTCAAAGTTCAAAGAGTAGTCTAAAGATTGTCAACAAAGCTCTGCAGTCATTCAAATCTAAGCTCAAAAGCTCAAATCAAGTTGAAGATCAAGTCAAATTCAACTTAAATCAAGATCAACTGATTCGGGATTAAGTCTTCAAGACTCTCGCATCGTGTTCATCACAATCAAATCAAATTCAACTCAAATCAAGTTCTACCGATTCGAGATCAAGTCATTAAAACCCTCGCGTCGTGTAAAGTTCAAATCAAATTCAACCCAAGTCAAGTTCAATTGATTCGAGATCAAGTCTCCTAGACCCTCGCATCGTGTTCATCGCAAAGAGAAGAATCAGAAGATTCAAATAGAGATTGTAACCGCTACATATTTTCTTTTATTTGTAATTTCTTTTTTCAGGAATACACAAAATTTGTTGATACAATAATAGTTTTCTAAAATATTTTAACTCCTTATATGTATATAAATTACTTATGTAATATATCAAAATAATACTTTATTCAAAACTTACTAAATAACTTGATCTATTTAAAAGATATTAATAAATACTTAATCATATCTTTCAAATACTTTTTCCTAAAATCAACATATCTTTAAAATATAATAACAATATTAACATCAATTAAAATAACCATAATAATAAGAATAATAGTAAAAATAATAATAATAGTAGTAGTAAAAATAAAATAATAATAATAATAATAATAACAACAATAATAATTAGATATATCATATAAAACAATAATCAAAAAATCTTTAATTAAACAAGTATTATTTTATCCAACATAAGAATATTTAAAATTCTTAATTCTTTCTCTTATTAACCAAGATCACAATCTCAAATAATTCATAACCAATAGAAATAATTAAACATTTAATCCAAATAATTTCAATAAATCATTTAATGTAAATAATTAAAAACATGAATAAAATAAAATTTAACTTTACATTAATTAAAGTATCAAACATGTCTCCGTTGTTACAGTTCCTATCTCTTAATTTCCCGTACTGTTTTTTGTCTTATCATTGTCCATATCCAATAATTATAAGGTATTGTCTATATTTGTCCATATAATTATTTTTATTTGGGTCCTTTTAATTTTATTTGTCCAAATATTTAATAAATATATCATGTGTGTTAATCATCAATTTATTTAGACCCATTTTATAGTTGTTCCAGATCCAATTTTATTGTCAAATTAATTTAATTAAGTCACCATAATTTTTAATCTTAATATTAATTAAGATTTTCCATTAATAAATTCATAAAATATTTATCTTATAATATTTATCTCAAAAATCAGTTTTTAATATTTATTTTGATCATATTTAGTTTAATCATATCCTTTAATTAATTTATTAACACCCAAAAAATATTTAATTTCAAAATTAAACTTAATTTATATATTAATCAGATATTAGGACTTGATTGAAGAGAAAAAATAAGTTTTGAGCCATTACCGAATAAAAACAGTAGGCGGAAGGGCACGATTGCAAGCGGAAGGAAAGTTTAGGGAGCAAACGGAAATTTTGCGCAGGTGAGCGGTCCTGCGGAGCGTCTCGCAGTCTCGCCAAAACGACAACCCCTCCCTTGCGCTGGCTCGCCGAACGACAGGCGGCTGGACGTGTGGGCTGGCAGACTGGGCAATTTTGGGGATTTTCGGAAATTTTTGTATTTTCTCTCAATTTTAAGAGCCTACCCGAATTAATTTGCACTCTAATGACTCCTCAGAGGTCAGGGGTCATTTTATAGACCATATGACATTATTAATTTTTGTATTTTAGTTTCAATTATTTTAATTTACTATTTACTTTTTGACAAATTCTCTAAATACCAAAAATAAATTTCATTTCTTGTCTCCCACTTATTTCCCACTAGTTTTATCAATAATTCTACTTCAATTATGGTATGTGACATATTTAAATTTTACTTGTATTAAAATTTAATTACAATTTACTTTTTAATCCATTTTTATCCATATTTTTCATTTAATTGTAAACCCTTCAAATTATGTCTTTAATATGTGATAAACATGTCACAAATATTTATTTAAGTTTGTCTCTAAAGAAATCTGAATTTTAATTGTACATTTGTTTACAAGAGTTTACAATTGCCAAAAGGGTTTATTAAATGTTTACCTTATTTTTATCATATTTATACTTGGTTTAATATTTTACTATTTAACTAGGGTAAATTTTAAATTTACTGTTTTACCCGGTGTGGTAAAAATTAATCGATTTTCAAAACCTAGCAAATTTGTACTCAAAATACTCATTTGTTTAATCTCATTATTTTCTAAACATTCAATTAAATAAATTTTTCATAAAATAATTCATTACTAAAATTTAATATAATTTATTTTTCATTTGATCTAATATATTTGGTAAACTACAATTTGATCCTTTAAGTTATTTATGTTATTCAAGAATTAGAATGTTACACAAAAAGGGGCCGAGAGACATTTAGCATAATAGGTAATTTCTATAGTAGCAACTACTCTATCCACACTCAACCAAATAATAGTTTCAACGAATTGAAAAATTGCAGTTGAGCGAGTTGACAACTGTCGAACGCGATACAAACACAGGTAAAGAAGCATCGCTACTCACAGATGACGAGACCATCTCAGATCACTGCTGTAGCTGCCACTACTTCTTCTTCTTTTTCAGCCTACCATTGTCGCCATTAGAGAGAAACTAAGGTCTAGTCATGGTTGCCAGTGAAGGAACACTGTTGGTTAAACAATTTTAAAATATAAATTAGGTTGTTTCAGTACGACCATCATATAAATCGAGATAATTGTAGTTAAAGTGAGAGAATGTATTAAAGAAAAAAGATAAATTAGTCATATTATTTAAAAATATATTATTTACTCTATTTTACAAATTATATACCATTTATTTTTTAAAATTTAAAAAATGTGTTAATCCTTTTACATTTCTCCAAACAAAAAGGGATATAATGGACTTGTCAAGTATCCAACCATCAAGCTGAAATAATAAGGGGAGGACCCACAATTTTTTCATTTTTTTTAAAAAAAATTCGAAAGTGATTTTAAGTTCAATTTCAGTATTTTCAGATTTTAATTGTAAAAGATTAATGTTTTTATTTCTGCTTGTTGTTTGTGATTCTCTTATAAAAAAAAATTGTAAAATCAGTATCAAACTAATATAAAATGGAAAATTAATATACTAAAAAGAAAAAAAGCTCTCTGTAAATAAATTAAACTAAAAAAAATATGAGACAAACAAAGACAAATCTTATTACTCCATTAATATGTTACAACTCAAATTAAATTTTAATATTTTATAAAAAAAATCTTGTTAAATTCTACATGAAATTTAAATTTATCCAATTTTATAAATATTTGTAATTAAAATAATTTAAAACCTTTTTATTACTATTTTAAGTGACAGATTGAAAAATTTGGTCATTTTTATACTAAATACATTCTAGAGTCTATAAATTTTAAGCATCATTAATTTAATATATATATATATATATATATATATATATATATATATATATATATATATGAAGAATGATTTAAATAAACGTAGATTAAACAAAAAAAAAAGAAAGCAAATGAATATTTTTTTGGGTTATAAAGTACATCTTGTTTAGTGTAACTGACCAAATATATCTTACACCATAACATCAATTTTGATCATTTACTCCGGAATGTATTACTCCGCATAGCATTTTTATAATGTATTAGCTCATAACTGGTTTAGGCTTTAATGGAGATCATATGATTAGCTACAGATTAAACTAAACTTTAAATGTGTGATCTAATAATCTATGTAGTTGAGGCCTGCGGAAGCATACACAGTCCAACTTATGAGGAAAGGGTGTTGAATAATAGGAAACCACATGGATACCAATAAATTATTATAAATTTATAATCATCATTATCACTATAAGATCGGTGCTTATATTATGCTAATTAATAATATCAAGCTAAGGGCAATGTTTAGTAAAATTAATTATTGGACTATTGTTTACTGTTTGAGTAGTTTTTTCTTTAGAATATTGTTTGAATATGTTAAATGCATTTAAGTTGTATACCTATAATTTTTTAAGTAACTTTTAATATTGTTAAAATGTTAAAAATTATTTTTTTTAGTATTTAATAAAGTATTTTTTAAAAGTTAAATATTAGATAACATTTTCTACAAAACTAACTCTTAATTTTGGCTTTTTAGTGTTTTAGAAATTGTTGCTAAAAAACGCTAACTATTCAAACAGTTAAACGCTATTTAAATATGTAATTTAATAAATATAGTTGTCTCAGTCTGAGTCTGAGACATCTCAGAAAGGATATTTTAGATATTTTAATTATAATTTTTTATTAATTATTAAAGTAAATGAGAAAAATAAATATAGTTACTGTATTACCCTTCAGTGTACAAATTTTAATTATTCTTCCGTTTTCGTCTTTGTTGCGTTTTCCTATTTTCTCATCTCTCTTCATATTTTTTGAAGTTCTATGACACAGATGAAAACCCATGAACTTCTTCGACCATTTTACGATAGTCTATGCTTAGAATTTTCTAACTCATCTCATAATCTCATATCCATTTCAAAAATCGATTTCGCAATGAATTTGGAATATTGGCGATTGCATTTCCGTTCTTCCCGTAACTCTTGAATTTCTCATCACCGGCGTTTGTATTCTCGGTGTAGCACGTGATTTTCTAGCCCTTGGCATTTGCGTCATTGGAATAAGATGTGAATCGGAGATTTGGGACATTTACTTCCTCATTGTACTTCTTGAACTATCCGGTGCCGCCGGTTGCTCCGCGGCCATAGGTATTGAAGCAGAGCAGATACAAGAAGAAGAATAGAAAGCAGAGGAAGAAGATGAAGCAGAGCAGCTCAATAAGGTGAGTCTGCAATTTTTTTTTTTTTTTGGTTGAAGAATAGTGGGAATGTTGCTGGGTTTTGTGGCCAATAACATTTTTAAGGGCCTGGAGTATGGTTGATTGTGACTTTAAGGGCTTAAAGTAATTAATGTAGCTTTTTAGGCCCTAAAGTATGTAAAAAAGTTTATTTCGCACCATCCGTCTGTTAGAAATTTCAAAGTGACCCTCAAAACTTCTGCCGTGTTCACATATGCCCCTAGATAATTATAGATTGACCCCAAAACTTAAATTAACTTTTCATTTGAATCCAATAGCTTAAATAACTAATTAAATTATAATTATTTTGAGATTTAAGTAATTTAGAGATCTAAATAAATTATTGGAACATTATAATTCAATTTAAAATGCTTTTAATTAATTCAATTAATATAATTTGGTGTAAAAAAATATTTAGAAACTCAATTAATAAATATTTTGAAAAAAATTAAAAAGGATTCAAATTAATAATTATAATTATTTTGAGATTTAAGTAATTTTGAGATTTAAGTAATTATTTTGAAATTTAGGAAATAATTAATGAAATTTATGTATCTATCATTAATACTACTGATTTAAAA
>CATIWJ010038414.1:0-21134 GCA_949640765.1 Croton laevigatus | reverse complement strand
ATGTGGTATATGAGCATAGCAGATACAGCCAAAGACTCTAAGATGTTTCGCTGATGGCTTACGTCCACTCCAAGCTTCAATAGGTGTCTTATTTTCGACTGCTTTAGTTGGACACCTATTTAGCAGGTAGACTGCTGTACTCACTGCTTCTGCCCAAAAAGTTTTTGGAAGACCCTTCTCTGCTAACATGGACCTTGCTGTTTCCATGACAGTTCTATTTTTTCTTTCTGATACACCATTTTGTTCTGGTGCGTATCCTACTGTGAGTTGATGCTGTAGGCCTTCATCATCACAAAACTTATCAAATTTTTTAGAAGTGTAGTTGGAAGTCACGTGATGCTATTTTTGTATAAAATATGTTTGTTAAGGTTCTAGAGAATGGAAAGCTCTCCTAATCTCTAGAACTCTCTTTTATGTCTTTAAATATATATTGTTGTAATGTTTGTGAATGTGTGAGAGCTTATGTTCTGTAAAAATGAGAAAGAAAAGGAAGAAAATTATATGTTTTAAGAGAAATATTTTCGCTTCTTTCTTGCTCTCTGTTCATCTCTGTTTTCCGTTTCAGTTTCTGATTTTATGTCAAGTTCAAGCACTCTAAAAACCAACAAAAACGAAGTTGCCCAAAGTAGTCCACCTCTATATCATAGTCACACTTAATTTCCACCCCATTCAAACCATATTCGCATAATTCAAGTCTGTAGATGCTCCATTTTGCTCGGAGATAGCTTTATATGAGAGGATTGCTGGCCTGATTTCTGTGCGAGTCCGACAACCAACTGTTTGATGCATCTCCCTAACTTGGGAGAGTCCAACAACTTTTGAACAGAAGTGGGAGACGATAGTTCAATCCCTATCTCATTTATGTGTTTCAATTTTTCCAATTCTTCTAGAATGCCTATCTCATCATCATATATTTCAGCATCGTAATCACCCGTAACAAACAGAGATAAGATATCATTTCTCGAGTAATATCCAATCTTTCACTTACAATGAAAATCCGCAAACTCTTTTTCCAATTTTGTTTTCCAGCTGGAAATTTTTGTATATGTGTTCTTGATAAATTAAGGTACTGTAAGTTACCCACTCCCCAATATCTATGGGTAGATAAACCAAATTATCATTATCAGAAAAGTCAAATACTTTCAAACTGGGCACTGATTGAAAAATTCCACTTGGAATAGTCTCCAAATTCGTAGACTTCAGAAGCAGTGTTGTTAAATTATGGCACTCAGTAAAATCAGCTGTGATTTTGATTTTTGGACCAAACAACGATATCCGCTTCTTATCAGTCCACTCAGCAAAATTAACTTCTTTATGTTGTATCAGAACTCTTCTTTGCTGACGAGCAAGCAGGGCCAGAGCCACGTTGGGGCCAAAGGGGGCGTTGGGTCCTATGAAGTTTTGGGAGAAAAATGAAGAAGAAAGCAACATTATTGAACCAGCTTAGTTCAAGCATTTTTTCTTCAATTTTTGGTCGTTTTCCATTGAATTCGAGGCCATAGATCGATAGAGAGTGAAAAGACGATCCCAACGATACCTCATTTGGAGTCACGAGAAAAGGCGGCTTAAAGTTCAGCCAGCGAAAGGGAAAATTACAGCGTCTCAGCAGGAGCTGCTGAAGGAAGAAGATGGTTGTCTTCTGTTTTGGTCCTCCAACTTTTTAAATATTACGTGCATGGAATTTTTCAATTTCATCCCTCTTTTCTATTTCCTTAGATAATTGACCCCTAAATGTAATTTATCTTTTCAATTTAGTCTACCAGCTTAATTAATTAATTAAATTGAAATTTTTTTTGAGAATTAATTAATTTAGGGACTTAAATAAATTATATGACAGTTATAATTAAGTCTAAAACACTATAAAATTTATTAAAATAGTTTAATTTGGCGTAAAAATAATTGGAGATCCAATTAATTAATATTTGGACATTTAATTAAAAATAATTAATAAGGATCCAATTAAATTATTATTAATGATAAAATAAAAAAAATTGAAATACAAAATAAAAAGAAAATATTTAGGCATAAATGAGTCAGAATTAATAGATAGTATTTTTATAGTCCAGTATTTCTAATAGTTTTAGTGCTCTGGTAAGAATAGCCGGAGTTGCATCGGCAAAAGAAGAAAAAAATAGCGAAGAAGAAGAAGAAAGAAAGAAAGGAAACAAAAAGGAAGGAGAAAGAAAGAATTTTTCAAAACAATACTGTTTTATTTATAATGAAATGCACCGTTTCATTAACTTATTTTTTTTCCATATCAAAACGACATCATTTTGATTTAAAAAAAATACAGTTTCTATTCTTCCTCCTTCTTCCTTCATCTATTTTTTCTCCCTCTCTTCTTCTTACTTTATCTATTCTTCACGAACGTCACTGCTTGCCGGCCACCGCTGTTGCTGTTGCCGCTGTCGAAAATGTGGGCCTCCTTCCCCTCAAAAGCTGGCTACGCCACTGCAAGCAGCCATAGGGCCATGCTATGAATATCATCATGCATCTTAATAAAATCACATGATTCACCCCTTTCCAACAAACCAACAAGCTTTAAATTTCCAATGATTTTTGATTCTTTCTTTCTTGCAACATATATGTCATCAGATCCATTTAGAAACCCTTGTCCAATCCATTGTTCAACAAGTTCCTTTACTTCAATCCTTTCCACCTCAGGTAACATCGAAAAGTATAAAAAACACTTTTTTGAAGAATCATCATGATAGTTTGCAAATACAACATGTTTTTGGTCCTTAATATTGTGCTTATTCAACGTTTTCTATGCTTAAATATGTGAATTTATTTAGTTTTTCTTATTTTCATTAGGAATGTTGTATTTGGCAAAAAGGAAGCTAACGGAGCATAATTAAACAAGTTTTGGAGCTATGGAGTTAAAGCTAGAAGATATTTTGACGTTTTGACGATGTCAGGAGTTTAACAAAGCGAGCTGACCTTAATTGAGCCGCTGGCCCGCGACTTTATTTGATGTTTTGGGCTTAGTTAAAAGACTAGGAAGAAGATTTGAACATGAATTATTGGGGCATTTTTGTTTTATTTATGTGGGCCCTTGTTTTCATGGATATTGAAGTGGAAATTAGGTTTTTAGGAAGGGATTTTGCCACCTCCTAGGTGAAGGACGTTTTTACACTTTTTTCACAGCATTTTCTTTTCTTCAGAATTTCATACTTTCTTCCATGGCCTTTAGTGGCTAAAACTTTAATTCTTGGTTGAAGGAAGTCAATTTCAATTGATTGTAAGTGTGAGACAATAAGTGATTTACTGAATTTCTTTTATTTTAATGATATTAAATATTCTTCTGAGTTTATATTCAAGATTGAATTTGATTAATTGCTAGGAGGCGCAACTAGTTGTTAATTAGATTTGATCTATTGCTTGATTCAAATAGATGACGTTCACTGTTTGTTTCAATTAGAAGCACATAGAATTGCGATTCACTACGTTAGGGATCGGTGATTTTATGAAGAATTTTTATCTGGATTAAATGCATGTCGTATATGTGTTGTCTTGTTCATTGGTTCTCTTAATTCTTAACGCTATTAATTGATTAAATCTTTGATCGTATCTAGGTTGTTAGTTAATAAGAGCAATTAAAATACATGTCTTTAGTTGTTTAATCTTAAGAGAGGACATGTTTTAAAACCAACAATGAATACCATTTGATAAAAGAATTATATTTTGTGTCTATGATCACTTTCCGTCAATTACATTGGTGACCGACAGCCAAGGTTCGTTCTCATTGATTTTCCCTCATTTAATTTCAATTGTTTTTACTGCAATTCTTAGTTTTATTTGCTTATTTTTCTTCCTTTAATCAATTTCGGTTATTATTCACAAATCCCCCCCCTTTTAACTTTTTGCTTCTGCTTTTAACGAATACCGTTGCTATCAAACTGTACAAATTCCTTATGGGATCGACTCTTGCTTACCTTTGCTACAAAACTATAGTTGGATAGCTTGAATTTAATTTAGGTGCAGACGACAGCACTGCCAAATTTTGACGCCGTTGCCAGGGAGTTTTGACGGTTAATGCACAATACTCGTTCAAGGAAGCCAGCAGAATTGTTATATAATCCAGAGATTGAAAAAGCGGCCAATCAACAGCAGAAGTTGGCAAAAATCAAGAGAACAGACCCATCAACAGCTACACCTTTATCTCCTTTAGTATTACCAAGCTTGGAGATTGAAGAACTAGAAACAAGGGCTGAACTGAGTGGAATAATGGCTCAAAATCAGACCTTGAGGGAGTTGGCTGCCCCTGATTTATATCAGCAACCCCATTGCATTACTTTTCCTAATCTTGATAATAATGCTACTTTTGAATTAAAATCTGGTTTAATTCATCTTTTGCCCACGTTTCATGGTCTTGCATGTGAAGATTCACATAAATACCTTAAAGAATTCCATGTTGTTTGCACGGGAATGAAGCCCAACGGAGTTACGGAGGATCAAATAAAAATGAGAACTTTCCCGTTCTCGTTAAAGGGAAACACACAGGATTGGCTGTATTATTTGCCAGCCGGAAGCATCACCATATGGAATTCCATGAAGAAACAATTCTTGGAAAAAAATTTTCCCGCTTCCAGCACAGCCAACATCTGAAAAGAGATATGTGGCATCCGACAACATCAGATTAATGATCAACTCCTTATTCAGTACTTTTATAAGGGACTCTTATTTATGGATAGGAGTATGATTGATGCGGTAAGTGGAGGAGCTTTGGTTGATAAAACACCAAGTGCAGCCTGCGAGTTAATTGGAAATATGGCATCCAATTCACAACAGTTTGGAACTCGGAATGACCAATTAGCAAAGCATGTTGATGAGGTAAATGTTTCTTCTATTGAAAAACGAATTGATGATCTTACCTCTCTTGTCAGGCAATTGGCAGTTGGAAAAATGGAGTCCGCAAAAGCTTGTGGAATTTGTTCTTTAGTCGGGCATCCCACGGACATGTGTCCTACATTGCAAGATGATCCAGCTGCGATTAATGTTGTAGGCAACTTTCCAGGCCAGCCCTAGCACAACTATAATCCATTTTCCAACACATATAACCCGGGCTGGAGAGATCACCCTAATCTTCGTTATAGAAATGCACAGAACCAACCCCCAGCTGCTAATTATCAGTAGTATAAGCAACCATATCAGCCTAGACAACAACCTTCTACCAACAATAATGACTCAGGTATGTCTCTTGAAGACATCATTAAATCTATTGTTACTAATTCTTTGAAATTTCAGCAGAAAACTGAGTCAAGCATTCAGAATTTTGAGAATCAAATGAGCCAAATGGCAACAACCATAGGGAGATTGGAGGCTCAAAATTCCGGCAAGCTGCCCTCGCAAACTATTGTTAACCCACGAGAAAACGTAAGTGTTATCACTTTACGTAGTGGAAAAGAGCTAGACATGCCAGCCCTGAGGAGAGATAGCAGCGAATCAAGGAAGAAAGTTGAAGAAGAGGTGGAAATTAGGCAGAATGAGCATCCTAAGCAAGTTGACAAGCAGCAGCATGAACCATTTGTCATTCCACCTTCTTTTCCCGAGAGTTTGAGGAAAACAAGGAAGGTAGAAGAAGAAAAGGACATCTTTGAAATCTTTCGCAAGGTTGAGGTAAATATTCCCTTACTTGATCTAATTAAGCAAATACCTTGATATGCAAAGTTTTTAAAAGAATATTGCACAAGTAAGAAGAAACAATTCGATGCCAAAAAGGTAAGTATGGGGGAGAATGTCTCCGCAATGTTGCAAAGAAAGCTTCCCCCTAAGTGCAAGGATCAAGGTATGTTTTCTATCCCTTGTAGAATAGGCAATATGCAATTGGAAAAGGTAATGTGTGATTTAGGAGCTTCAATTAACGTGATGCCATTGTCTATTTTTTCTTCTTTAAATGTTGGTTCTTTAAAGAAAACTAATATTTGCATTGAATTGGCGGATAAATCCGTAATCTACCCAGAAGGGGTGTTAGAGGATGTCTTAGTGAAAGTAGGTGATTTAATTTTTCTAGCTGATTTTTATGTTGTTGATATGAAGGATAATAAGTCTTCCAATTCTTGTGAAATTATTCTAGGAAGACCATTTCTTAGGATAGCTAGGACAAAGATTGATGTTTTTGTTTGTATTCTCACCATAGAGCTTGACGGAGAGGTGGTTAAGTTCAGCATGTATAGTGAAGTTAAGGAAGTGAGTATTGCATGTACTGTGTATGGCACTACTGCCATTGATACAAATGTTCAAAATTCTTCTTTACTTACTGATAAAAATGTGTAAGAATTTTGATGTGGACTGCACTAACAAGTTCAAGGAAAAGATTTTGTTTGATGAAAAATTGCAGGATATAGAGCTTGAGAAGAAGGCGCAGAAGTTGGGACTGAAACCATTGCCTAGCCACTTGAAGTATGTGTTCTTAGATGATGGAGATCTAATTTCATTAATTGTTTCCAAAGAGCTGAGCAATGAGCAAGAAAGGGAGCTAATTCGAGTGCTAAATGAGTACAAGGATACTTTCGGATGGGCGAAGAATGTCTCCTTTGGAAGCCCGACAGAATTTGGATAAGTTTCAGGAGCGTCTAGCCTAAGACGTTAAATGAGGGCGCTTGCTGGGAGGCAAGCCAGTTTAGGCTTGCCTGAGCCTAATTTTGCTGTTTCTTTTTGTTCTTAGTTTTCTTATTCTATTAAGTGTCATCATCTTTTTCTGTTTTTAATGTAGAAATTTTTGGGTAGATTAAGGTTTAAGTGTTGGAGTAATGGTTATTAATAATTAAGTCTTGAAAAAAAAAAGAATGCTTTTTATTTTTTTGTTGTGAATAGTGCGTCATCTTCTTCCTTCCTTCTCTTATATATTTCTGCAACATTCTGAGCTTAAAGAGGGGCATCAATGGTTAATAGATATATTTGGGGTTAAAAATATTGATTATGAGGGGATGGGCTAACGTTTTAGTTTAAGTTTTGGACATGTACAGATATAAATGAAAAATGGGTTTGTTTTTAATTTTAATTTAGGATATTATAAAAAAAGTCCTTATGTTTTTACCATAATAACATTTTCCTCCCTGTCTTTATTTTTTCGGACTAAAAACTCCCTGTTTTATTTTTTAGTTAACATTTTCCTCCTTCTGTCTATTTTTTCTGTTAAAAATAACGGTAGAAGGACCAAAATGTAATTTTACGGGTCTTTTTACAAAATTGAAAAAATAAAGGGCTATTATTGAAATTTCCCTTCTTCTTCAACATCCTCCTTCTTCCCACATTTTCACATAGCGGCCAAAACCACCATCCTGGCCGGAATCACCAAAGCCCATCTTTCCTGTTGACAGAATCCACCTTCCCCGTCAATCTCCTTCTTCATTCCAACCGTTCACCATCTTCTTCAACTTTGCATTGTACTGTTTTTCACAAGATCCTCCGCCGCCAAAACTTCTTAACCATCGGAAAAATCTATTCGTTTTTAAACAAAATCAAGGTCTGGCAGTACTCGTGGTGGAGCACCAGACGGAGCAACTGGATGCGTCGGAATTGTGATCAACAATCAGTGTAGAGAAGTTTCAGATCGAAGAATTTTCGATCCAAGATGTTTCATATCGATGTTTAAAATCGGCTCTTTCCTTCCAGCCGCTTTGTCGTCGTCGAAGGTGTTATTTATCCTTACCTGTCCGACGAAGAGCTCGCCAGCAATAGAGACCTGATCTGGCGGCGACTGAGCAAGGTTGATCGGAGGTTGAAGCCGAAGGTGTTCATGAGCCAGTTGAATTTACACAGGCTGGGGTTGAAAATTTCCATTTCAATCCCTCGGTTCTTCATTTTTATAAAAAAAAGCCCGTAAAATTATATTTTAGTCCTTGAACCGTTATTTTAACAAAAAAAAATAGACAGAATGAGGAAAATGTTAACTAAAAAATAAAACAGGGAGTTTTTAGTCCGAAAAAATAAAGACAGGGAGGAAAATGTTATTACGGTAAAAACATAGGGACATTTTTTATAATATCCCTTTTAATTTTAATTTTTAACCTGAATTTTACTATGCTGACCATATATTTTAGTTACCCTACTAATTCTTTTTATTTCTAATATTTTACAGCAAGGGTAAAAGGTGACCCCTCCTTCGTCATTCCTATCCTCACAACAGTCCGCCACCGAAGCTTACCTCCATCCACCGCCCGCCGTCCACCTGCACAAACTCAGGGGCCACAAGCTCGACCACAACCGGCCGCCCCTTCCCCTCCGCCCACCGTATGAATCAACAGAAGAACCATCTCTTCCACCACGCCCCACCATACGCCCTTCCTCCTTTCTATCTCTTCTTCATTCTGTTCCACTTCACACTGATCACTACCACCATCAGAAACGCCGCTGCCACTGCCGCCTACACCATCTTAGGAGTCCACCGATCTGCTTCACTTCACAACAAACCGTGGAAGTATAAGTGAAGATTTGGGAAAGGTCCTTCAATTCCAAATCGAACAAAACCCATCGTCGTCCGCCGTTTACAAAAAATCAGGCGACACACACCTCCTTACTGCCGATCAAAACTACCAAGTAAGCATTCTTCACCTTACCCTTCTGTTTCGTTCACCATCTCTGCTTCGTTCGGAAAAAATACCCTGTTTTGCCTCCTGTTCGTCAAAGCTCACAACATCCGAATCCTACCACCGTTCGTCCCCTTTCACCGTTTGTTTCGGAAACCCTAGAATCACCACAACCGCAGCCGTTCAAGCCCCCACCTCCGATTGGATTCATCTACTTCGATAAACCCAAAGTTCCATCCACGCCTTTGATTACACACGCCAGATTTTCCTTCCACCTTAGCCTTACTCTTCTGTCTATAAAACCACAAACCCACCGTCGCTTTCGCCACCAATCGGTTTCGCTTCAATCGGGTTTATCCAATCGGTACCACGCCAGAGGGAAGAAAGAGGTTAGTTTCATCTCAGCCTTGTCTAAGGCATTCTTTTGGAAATCTTCTCAGGTACGTTTTCTAGGTCTGTAATCCTCTTCTAAATTGGATTCTGAGATATTACATTTTAGAATTCGATAATGTTAAGACCTATAAACATCTGTATGCTTGCTAAACTGAGATTGTTACATCTAGTTTTTGAGAACTTGGAATTAATTGTTAAATTCTGCTCATTTTAAGTTCAAAATTTGAACTTTGTGGTTGCATTATATTGAGATATAACTACTCTGAAGTGAATTTTGCATCATATTTAGTTGAGTAGTTGAGTTCTGTTGATAAAAATTTGCTGATTTTGACTGCTTAGGAATATAGTTGGAATATTGGTTGAACTTTTGCTTTCGAGGACCGTTTATCATGACTCGCTTCAACACTACCTTAAACCGACCACCCTTCTTTCGGAATCCATTCACCACCTGTTTCCTCTATTTTCAAGTTATTGTCCTCTGTTGTCCTTCAATTTCCAATCAGCTAGTTTTATCGCAAGCAGCAGAAAGGCCAAACAGGTTAGTTTTTTTTGCTCATGAGAAACCTTTTTGTACCAATTTCAAGATGATATTTTAAGTCCATCAGTTATGAATTATAGATTTTTGCTCTTTGTGAGGTTGATTTGTTTGTCAACTGCTCTGATTAGTGATGTTAAACAGAATATAGCTGAACTGCTAAGATTATGTTTGATAAAGTTTGTTGGTATGCTTGCTTAAATTTGAATGTGAGAGCTTTTGCGATGAAAGTTAATTGAATTGATAATGAAATTGTTAGGTGTTGATTCTCTTTGTAACGTATCTATGCCTAGAGGTTTTCTTTTTACAATTTTAGCAATTCAATTATAAGTACACAACTAGTTACTTGGTGTTGCGCTCTAAATATTTTACATGCCAAATTTTAGGTTCAGATTTTCATAAGCATTTATGGCATAATGTTGATTGCATTACTGATAAAGTTTTTGATGGTGGGAAATTGTGGCTTGCTTATCTCAAGTTTTTTCTATTTCCATCTCAAAATAGATTCATTTTTACCACTATTTAGTTATGCAATAAACATTTATTTGGTTTGATGAGGATATTCTATGGTATTGGTTTGCAATTGGTAAAAGAAACAGGAGAGCCAAGTGGCATCAAGGGGCTGCAAGAGGTGGATTTCTATGAATATTTTGGCAATAACAGGGCAGTAACTCTACTACTTTCACTTCTTTATTTTTCTTCTTGAGACCCTCTTTTTGTGTTTGCTTGTGTTGATTTCACATTGGGGACAATATGACGATTAAGTGTGGGGAGGAAGTTTGTTATTTGGGAGAGTTCTTGTGCTGAAATTTTGAGCTTTATGTTGCTATATTGCTGCTGCCATTGTTTTATTTTTGGTGATATGTTTTTTTTTTGGTCAAATTTTTAAATTTTTAGTTATGGTATATATGCTGAAATTTTGAATTATAATTGCTTCCATGTGCTTATTTTCAAGGAGATTTGACCATTTTGATTCCTTTTGAAAGAAAATACTTCTTGATTTTTTGTTTGGCACTTATCCCATGAGATATTGAGTAAAATTTTTGAACTTTTTGATGATATGAGCTGAATTTGGGTTACTTAATTGGGTTTATTTTGTCCTTCATATATGATTTTTAAACCTTAGGAACTCTAGACAGGAGAACTTTGCCTTCGTCGCTTTGTCTGACCATTGTGAGAACTTTGAATGACAAGACTAGTGAGCGAGAACTTAGTTTGAGATTTACCGTCATTACACTTATGAACCTTAGTTGGAGTTGTTTACACTTTGAATTCTAAAAATTTGCTTTTCAAAACATAGTTTTCTTTAATAGGTGTTTTTGAGAGCAATTTCTGAAGCAAAAATTAGATAGCTTCCGTGAATGCTAAAACTTTCCTTTACGTTCCCTTGAGGCGAAATCCTAGGCGAGTCTCGACTTTGGAAATGATTTAGGCATTCTTTTGGCCGATTCATTAATCCTTTTATGTTTTTCCCACCTTTACGTTACCGTTCTCTTAACCCCTTCTAGCCTACGAAGTATGCTAAATGCGTACTCTTAAATTCTTTTCATAGCCCACAATATAACTATATAAACCAAAAGCCTTTGCCTACCATCCTTTTGCGATAAAATAGTCTTTATAATTGTTGTTGAGCATATGCATGTATTTTTCATTTAGGATTTGACCCAAGTGCAATTTTGTTCAATGTCATCGTTTAGAGTCAAGTTTTAAGCTTTGGGAATAAATGGTACTTGGAATCTATTGTGTTTAAATTGTTGTTGGATTCAAGTATAGTTGTAAATAAGTCAAAGGTTTTTGGTTTCCCTAGAATTCAAAAAGAAGAACGAAAAAGAAAAGAAAGTTCTTCGAAAAAGAAAAATTAAATTAAAAAAAAGAAGAAGAAAAAAAAATTAAAAAAAAAGTAAAATCAGAAAAGAGAAGAAAAAAAAATTGTCAATTTCAGTTCGTCATAGTTAATGTTTTTGTTTTGGGTCGTATTTGTCATTTTGTGGGTATTAAGGGTAGATAAGTTGTGCATTGCTCCATTGATATTACTTGATTAAGATTTATTTTCTCGTGTTTATTTAGCCTTACGTTATCCCTTCTTTTGTAACCTTCACCTTAGCCTAACCCCCTAATAAAGACCTTTTGATCTTTTGTTGAGATTTGTCCTACATTAGTGGAGTGGGAATTTGAAGTAGAGCTTATGGAAGTTCACTATTTTTAGTTTATTGAAGCTATAAAAATGTGTTTTTAATTGCTTTGTTGCTTGATAAAATGTTTTTTTTGATTCAAACTTCGAATGAGTGTGCGTTTTAAGAATTCTTAGTGTAACCTTTTCCAATTGAGTTCATAATGATGGAATGATATTGATTGTTGAGTTTTCAATTGCGATGTTGAGTTGTTTAGGGAACTTGCCTGTGTTGAATTGAGTTTTAAGGTGAAGTTTGTGGTCTCCTATACAGATTTGATTTTGAGATTTGAGTCATGCTTGAGGACAAGCATGGGATAAGTGTGGGGAAATTTGATAGTTTGCAAATACAACATGTTTTTGGTCCTTAATATTATGTTTATCCGATGTTTTCTATGCTTAAATATGTGAATTTATTTAGTTTTTCTTATTTTTATTAGGAATGTTATATTTGGCAAAAAAGAAGTTAACGGAGCATAATTAAACGAGTTTTGGAGCAATTGAGTTAAAGCTAGAAGATATTTTGACATTTTTAACGCTGTCGGGAGTTTAACAAGCAGAGATAATGAAGCGGGCTGACCTTAATTAGGCCGCTGGCCCGCGACTTTATTTGATTAAAAGCCTAGGAAGAAGATTTGAACATGAATTATTGGGGCATTTTTGTTTTATTTATGTGGGCCATTGTTTTTATGGATATTGAAGTTGAAATTAGGTTTTTAGGAAGGGATTCTACCACCTCCTAGGTGAAGGACGTTTTTACACTTTTTTTCACGACATTTTCTTTTCTTCAGAATTTCAGACTTTCTTCCATGGCCTTTAATGGCTAAAACTTTAATTCTTGGTTGAAGGAAGCTAATTGCAATTGATTGTAAGTGTGAGACAATAAGTGATTTACTGAATTTCTTTTATTTTAATGATAATAAATATTCTTCTGAGTTTATATTCAAGATTGAATTTGATTAATTGCTAGGAGGCGCAACTAGTTGTTAATTAGATTTGATCTATTGCTTAATTCAAATAGATGACGTTCACTGTTTGTTTCAATTAGAAGCACATAGAATTGCGATTCACTACAGTAAGGATCGGTGATTTTACAAAGAATTTTTATCTAGATTAAATGCATGTCGTACATGTATTGTCTTGTTCTTTGGTTCTCTTGATTTTTAATGCTATTAATTGATTAAATCTATTATCGTATTTAGGTTATTAGTTAATAAGTGCAATTAAAATACATGTTTTTAGTTGTTTAATCTTAAGAGAGGACATGTTTTAAAACCAACAATGAATACCATTTGATAAAAGAATTATATTTTGTGTCTATGATCACTTTCCGTCAATTGCATTGGTGACCGACAGTCAAGGTTCGTTCTCATTGATTTTCCCTCATTTAATTTCAATTGTTTTTACTGCAATTCTTAGTTTTATTTGCTGATTTTTCTTCCTTTAATCAATTTCGATTATTATTCACAAATCCCCCTCTTTTAGCTTTTTGCTTCTGCTTTTAACGAACACCGTTGCTATCAAACTGTACAAATTCCTTGTGGGATCGACTCTTGCTTACCCTTGTTATAAAACTATAGTTGGATAGCTTGAATTTAATTTGAGTGCAAACGACAGCACTGCCACATCATGCAACATATCATAGCCAAACTTGAGGACATTAAGTACCTTAGTCTCCATATCTTCGAACTTTGCAAGATCATTTTTCAATGTTTGAATGGCATCGATCCATTGAGAGGGGTCGATCACACCAGCCATAGCACCTCCAACAGTAGTGAGCAGTAGCAACAACCCATTGCATAATTGAGCAACATCAGCAGCGAATTTTCTGATTTCTCGATGATCTTTTAGAGCACCTGGGCTAAGTTGAAATTTCAGTAATTCAATAGCATCTTTGTCAGCCATGGTGTCTACTTCAATGGGTACTGCCCTTATCTTGTTGCACACCTCCTTAGACCGTGTAGAAAATATTACCTTAGATCATTTCTTAACCTAGGAAATAATAAGCAATAAAATGTAATAGATAGAAGCTTCTAGTGAGCTTCTCTCCACCGACTTTATACTAATAGAAATATAGGGCCTAAGTCATTAGTGCACCGTGAGTGTATGCAGTGTGAGTTGAGTGCAAACAAGTGAGTGGGTGAGCTTACTAAAGAATATTAGTGTGGCGTAATTAGTGCAAGTTAGAGTGAAAATTTAGTAGTTGGTGACTCATGTGGTTTCGATAAATTTCAACAATCTTTTCATTTAGTTTTCAATAATGAGAAGCCAAAAATTATCCCAAAGAGCAACCAAAAAGACAAAAACAGTGTGTACTAAAAAAACAGAGCAAAGTAGAATGTGTGGGTTGTGTGATGACCAACGAGAATTCAAAGAAACAACAAAGAAATCAAAGAGCAACCTTCAAAGATCTAAACAAAGAGATGATATATTTTTTTTTTTTACTTTTTCTCATAAAAAGATAGAGCACGCCAAATGGATTTAGCTAGGGCTGTAAACGAACCGAGCCGAGTCGAACACTGGCCTGTTCGAGCTCGACTCGTTTATTTGACGAGCTCGGCTCGTTTATGAATCGAGCTCGCTCAAGCTCAGCTCGTTTATTTAACGAGCTCTAGTTTAAGCTCGAGCTCGGCTCGTGAGCTCGTTAATTTCTGAGCCGCTCTAGCTCGGCTCATGAGCTCGAGCTTGAAAGCTCGTTAAGAGCCGTTCGCGAGCCTGTTTACGAGCTCGAGCTCGTTTACGAGCCTATTCAAGCTGTTCACGAGCCTTTTCGACTCGTTCTCGAGCTCGAACTCGTTTACATATAAACGATACAGTTCGTGAACATACTCGTTTGTTCGCGAGCATGTTCGAGCTCGGTTCATTTATTTCATGAGTTCGATTATTGAGCTCGAGCTCGGCTCGTTTAGCTGACAAACGAACTCAAACAAGCATTTAACGAGCCGAGCACCGAGCCGTTCGTGAGTAGCTTGGTTCATTTACAGCTCTAGATTTAGCAGTTTTAGGACTTGCTGGTTTTGCAGAAGGTTTTGGCTTCAGTTTAAGGACTTGCTGGTCCATTTAATGTAAACCAATGAGAAAAACAAAGAAAAATTGTACTACTTACTTTCCAATATTAATGAGATTTTAGGGCAAATAATTGTTCTTGAATAAGTGAAATTTTTTGTATTTTTGGTTGAAATAGAATGATTTTTTCCTATGTCTTTTAATGAAGTGGGGAAAAAATAATTTTTTAATAGGCTATCAGAAATGTGCAGTCAAAGAATATGAGAGAGGAAGAGAGAACTGCCTACCATGTGTAGGTTTTGTCGTAGGAGACAGGAAGAAAAAGGAAAGCGCATGGAAAAATGAATATTTGGTGTCAAGTGTGGTGAATATGGGTGCATTTTATGAAATATGCACCCAATATCTCCAAAATAAGGAAGAGAGAGGATTCGCTCCTCCCACAACCCATTTCCCCTCTGACACACGCGTCACCTTTTTGCAGGCGTTCGCAGAACCACAGCAGCAGTTGTCTCTCATACTGCATTTTCTCTCTCATTCTTTTTTGGCATTTTGGATAGAAAAAATAGAGGAAAAATGAGAATAAATAGTAAAAGTCTTATTAATATTGAAACGGAGGTAGTACGTTTTTTTCTCCGTGCAGCCAAAACAGCAAACCTAGGACAACTTAAGGACAGCCAACATAGCAGCTGCAACGAAGAGACAAACACAAATATATTATAGAAAAATACCCAAAATTTGTTAGGTCCATTCAATGAGATTACGAAATTAAATCATGCAGCGGAATAATATATTACGACACCAAGATTTACGTGGTTCACCCTTAACCGTTTGGGGCTACGTCCATGGGACAAACTCCGAATAATTCTTCTACTATCAAAATAGTAGGTATACAGCAGAGATTGATACAAAAATAGTAGTACTCAAAGTGTTTCCCAAAAACACCAAACAATATTTTCTTCACTATTTTTTACACCACAGTTTTAGGAACCCTTTCCTAAAACTGTCTCAATCTCTCCCTCTCACACCCAACTATCTTTGTTGTGTTTTCACTCCATGTTTGTCTATCCATTGCTGCTGAAGAAGCCCTCTATTTATATGGCCAAAATCGAGCGTGAACAACCTTCACCATTTGTCAACAATGGTGGCATAGTTGGTTGGAGTTTGTGATGCATGTCAACATGCACAATAGTCAACTTTCCTTTTGACAAAAATGGCTCTCCTTTTGACTAAGATGTTTTGACTAAGGCTGGACATCTAACAAAATTTTGGGTGAAGTCTGAAAAAATATTAGCGATTTAATTTTGTGGTTAAAATATTTAGATAAAAATCTTTGCTTCTAATAATACTTAAAAATTTGAAATAAAGGGTATAGCGGAGCATAATATTTTAAAATAGGGATTCTTTCATTATTTGTAATTTAAATCTTAGTCAAATTATTGGTTTTGGTTCAATCTAATCAGTTATAAATGAAATAATAAATTTACGAATCTAAAATACCACTTTTTTTTTTTTTTTCTTCCATATGCATCCTTTTTTTTTAAGGGCATTTCTATATGTTTCCCGTTCACCAGTGATTTTGATTTTTTTTTATTTTTTTAACTCGCACAGTAAATTATTTATACTGAGTTCCGAGATCAATTTAAGTGGATTGGAGCAAATAGTAATTGACTTTGAAAATTCAACGGTACTAATTATTTTATATTTAATTTAGAGTTAAATTTTGTGAACTGTGAAACTACGGAGACTCAATATAGACAATCTACTGTGCGAGTCTGGAAAAAAAAAACCAAAATCACCAATTCTCTATGCGAGACAAATGGTTTTCTCCTTTTTTAAAACTCCACATAACCTGATATCCAATTCTTTTTTTAACATATATATTTTATTTCACAATTAATATCTAATTACAACCCAGCAAACACAAAACTAGTGATTTAGTGAGGCCTTAGCAAGATTATGTGCTAGCCAATTACAACTTCTAGGCGTATACAAACATGTAATATCAGCACTCATCTGCAATAATTCCTTGACTTCCACAATAATATCCATTTTTTATTATTTTTTTTTTTTTCCCACAAATATTTTCTCAACACCTGCACCACGATCAATTATTAACTTGTTCAACTTTAGCCAGAGATTATCTCTGCAGGCCCCACATTCTCTCTTAGTGAACGTAAAATCGCCGCAACATCCAGTCCATCCCCTATCACCATCAGGATATTCTTGTTTGATAAACTCACCGATGCTAACTCTGTATAGATATGAAAAAACCAAACCCATTTAGCATACGGAAGCTCTCAATACGAGTTTACATATCAAAAACACTGATAAAATTCTCAAAGTTGGGTATATGGAATTAAAGATTTAGTTTACCCGGAAAATCAATTGCAATTTCCATAGCTTTTAGGCGATCGTAAGGGTCACTGGCTGAAATTCTGATTGACACAGATGGCTGCAATAATGATTCAGATGAAAGTTTATGGTAAGTCTTAATAAAAAGGTTGCTAACAAGTAGAGGCAGGTATTATAATCATCAGCAATTTAAACCAGAAATGAATGGCTTACAACGATGGGCCGGTATTTCAAGAAGAAAATTTTTTTTATTTGGTTGTCGTCCCACTTCAACGAGTCCCACCAGAGTCTTTCTCCTTTTATTTCTTTTATATTTTTAGCACTATCAGAATTGAAAGGAAGGCGGCGAAGTTCCCTGCAGCAATATACGAGTAATCTATTGAGAGAAGGAAATGTGAGGGCTGTGCTACATATGGACTTGAGCTTTGGAAGGTCTCTCAATTCTAAATCTGTGACGCATCGAAACACACGTCGCCCAAACATGTTGCCTAGCACTTGTTTGGCAAAGCCGCTGCTTACTATTTCCTCCATGTCAGAACAGTTCCTCAATGACAAAGTCTGCAGGAGCTGAGCGTGAATGAGCCAATTCACATTCTTTAATTTACAATTTGAAATGCTTACAAAACGAAGTTGCTGAAAGTAGTCCCCCGCTTTACCATTTTCACAATCAATTTCCACCTTCAAATCTGATCCTCTTAATTCAAGTCTCTGCAGATGCTCCATTTTGCTTGGAGATAGCTTTAGATGAAAGGATGAGGATGAGGATGAGGATGAGGATTGTTGCTGGTCTGATTGCAGTCTGACAACCAACTCTTTGATGCAACTCCCTAACTTGGTAGAGTCCAACAACTTTTGAACAGAAGTGGGAGACGATAATTCAATCCCTATCTCATTTATGTGTTTCAGTTTCTCCAATTCATCTAGGATGGCTATCTCGTCACCTATAGATGAAAGCATTCTAATCACCCGTAACAAACAGAGATCAGATATCATTTCCCGAGTAATAATCAAACATGCACTTACAATGAAAATCTGTAAACTCTTTTTCCAATTTTGTACTCCAGCTGGAAATTGTTTTATAGATGTTCCTGATAAATTAAGGTACCGTAGGTTACCCAACTCCTCATTATCTATGGATAGATCAGCCAAACTATTGTTATCAGACAAGTCCAACACTTTCAAACTGGGCACCCTTTTAAAAAATCCACTTGGAATAGTCTCCAAATTCGTAGACTTCACAAGCAGTGTAGTTAAATTATGGCAAGGGTGTGGCATTCCCTTACCTGTGATTTTGATTTTTGGACCAAACAATGATATCCACTTCGCATCAGTCCAACCAGCAAAATCAACCTTTTTTTGTTGTGCCAGAACTCTTTGCTGACAAGCAAGCCATAAGGCCATCTTATGAATCTCATCATGCATCTTAATAAAATCATCTGATTCATCCCTTTCCAACAAACCACGAAGCTTTAAATCTTCAATGATTTCTGCTCCTTTCTTTCTTGCAACATATATGTTTTCATCAGATACATCTAGAAACCCTTCTCCCATCCATTGTTCAACAAGTTCCTCTACTTTAATCCTTTTCACCTCAGGTAACATTGAAAAGTATAAATAACACTTTTTCGAAGAATCATCACGCAACATATCATAGCCAAATTTGAGGACCTTAAGTACCTCAGGCACCCTATTTTCAAACTCTGAAAGATCATTTTGCCATGTTTGAATGGCATCGATCCATTGAGAGGGGTCTTCCAATTTTTTAATGGCATCGAACCATTTAGAGGAGTCGGTCGCATCGGCCATAGCACCTCCAACTATAGTGAGCAGTAGCGGCAACCCATTGCATAATTGAGCAACATCCGCAGAGAAGTTTTTGATTTCTGGATCATCTTTTAGAGCGCCTCGGCTAAGGTGAAATTCCAGTAATTCAATAGCATCATTGTCAGTCATGCTGTCTACTTTAATGGGTACTGCCTTCATCTTGTTGCACACCTCTTTAGATCGTGTAGAAAATATTACTTTAGATCCATTGTTTTTAACATCCAGAGGAACCCCTGCTTCTTCCAAGAAATTTGAACCAAGGTGATGAGCATTCACATCATCCAACAACAAATAGAACTTCTCTTTTCTTAGTAAATTCCTTATCGTATCCTTGTCTGTTCCGTTCTTATTTTCCCAATGTTCTGGGGAAATTGCAAAATTTTTGCGAATAGCTTCTTGAATTACTCCTACCGGGTCTTCTTGCCGCAACACAGCCCAGATCACTACGTCACTTCTTTCCGAGAGCCTATCATATATCATCCGGAGCAGTGTTGTTTTGCCCACACCACCTCTACCGTATAACCCTCTAATTTCTACACCTGGGCCTTCAATTTGCCTCCAGATTTCCCCAAATTTCAATTGAAAACCCACTACCTTTTGGGGCATAGGAAACTCGTCGGCTGGATTACTAGGCTCTGTTTGAAAATTATCCTCCTCTATCAATCGAGTCGCCCTTTTGAGTGCTAAACTTATTTGCTCTCCCACTTTAGTATAAGAAAAGCAATCCCCAGGAAAGCACCATGTGCTAGCTTTCTCCCGGAGTTCTTCTTCAGCTTTTCTGACCATTTCGCTTGTATCGTCCTGGAAGCGACTTACTCGCTGGACCCATTTTTCTTCAACTTCCACTCTTTCATTTAGTGCATTTCCACGGCTGATTTTCCTCCTTACAAGCTGCAATCTTGCCTCCAATTCCTCCTTATAATTTCCGAGGTCCCTCAATTCATTTTCTAGGTTCTCGAAGTATTTGGCCCGTTCAATACTAAAGAAACGAAGAATGGGTTCGATGCAATCTGAAAATCGAACAAGAAACAGACAGCAACCTTCACATCCCGACATGACTACTATTTTGGGGAAAGAAATGCGAATATTTAAGAAAGAAAACTAGTAATACAATCCCAACAAATTCGGGATTTAAACAGTAGCAAAAGAGTATATATATTAATCAGAGTTATAGATGAAGCAATGAAACTAGAAATAATTAGGGAATTTAGAAAAGGGAACATGAATCCAGTAATTATAGAAGCTTCACCATGCCGAGATCTGATGAAATGGTGAAGTAAAATGCAAATGAGACTACAAAGTCTTCGCGGCCGAAGGGATTGGTCCAGCCGAAAGATACTTTCCAGGGGAAAACTTCCAAAATGCCCATTTTTTAAGTTCATTAAACAAAGAGCAATGGTAGGGTCGGCGGCCGTGACGAACGCACCCCCTTTTTTTTTAAATAAAATTTGCCAGTTTTTTATTATAAGTTTTAGAAAAGTGGATCTGAATGATTCTTTATAAAACTAATTTTTAATAAAAAGTCAATTTATATTTAAAAGTCAATTCACATTGTAATGAAAAATAGCTGGACACATAAACAATTTTTTAGATACTATATAAATAGTTTACAATTTTTTTTTGTCACCCACTCCCAAATCATCACCCAAAAAAGACTTTATCAATAAACAAATATGCGGGATATTAACAATTTTGGCATAAAAATTATAAAAAATTACCAATTTAGTATTGAAATTCAAAATATTACAAATTTAGTATTGATTTGAGAGAAATTACGGATTGGTGTGAAAAATGCTGATGTGGAGGGTGCATTCCTCTGTGCGCTAGTTGATGTAGGAAACTGATGCTGTGCACTAGTCAAAGTAGCGCACAGCGTCAGTGTCCAAGTTTAAATGGCGCACTGACTCATGAATTTGCACCCGGCCCGATTAAATTCATATGTCTAATGATTTTGGTCATGATTTTGATGTTGTGCAATAGACGAAGTAGCGCACAGCCCATAACATTTTCCAACAACACCATCCAATCATGTCTATTGATTTTGGTCATGATTTTGATTCTGTGCACTAGACGAAGTAGTGCACAGACTCATTACCCAATCCAAACTGGCGCACAGACTTTAAAACTACACCAACCTCAAACGTGTCTATAAAAATAATATTAGTATAAAAAATTATACTACATAAAAATCAAACGCGTCTATAAAAATAATACTAATATAAAAAATTATACTACATAAAAATCAAACGCGTCTATAAAAATTAATAGTAGCATAAAAAATTATGCTATATATTAAAATATGATTTTGATGATTATTAAAATT
>CATIWJ010038384.1:0-12613 GCA_949640765.1 Croton laevigatus | reverse complement strand
CAATCACTGTTTTATTTACTTTCTTTTGGAAAATGAATAATTAGTTTAGCCTTCCTTGAGTGAATACGACCTTGGTTGCCACCAAAGTACTACAATTGCCCCGTATACTTGCGGGTCGCTTTTGGATAGTATAATTTTGAGTGAACACAATTGTATCAGTCAATTTTTAGATAATATATATAATTAGGTCTCTTGACTTTTATAAGTATGCTATTAGATTCCTATGCTTTTCTTCATTACACTAATGCGTCCTTCCAATAAAAAAAAAAGCAATTTCGTCATTGTGGATTTTACTTATGAATGTCTTAATTTTTATCTTCTTTGTAAATCAATGACCTAATCGATTGTCATTTTTCTACTTTGATTTTTTTTTTCCTCTTCCGAAAACATTACCTAATTGTCGATTATATCTTCACCATTGCTATACTTTCGTTCGGGCTCTTCTTTGTAGAAGGATCATTGCATCTATTATTGTTTTTTTGGGTATTATGGTTTTTGGATTTCTGGTTTTTAACACCAAATTTATATTGTTAGTGATGAATGTGAGTTATTGCTTTTCAGAGTAATGATGGAACATTGATGGTGGCGCTACCCATGGTATACAAGTGGCAGTGATGATGGTGGAGATATTAGTCGAGTATTGATGGCTAAGATTGTAGTTTCTTCAACTAATGTTTGGATTGAGTTTTATAATAGAATGAAAATTTATAGATCTAATAATGTATTTACAAAATTCAAGGGACTTAATTATATATTAGAAATAAATGGATGGATTCCAAAGTAATTATCCATTTTTTAAAATGATGATTATTTTGTAAATTTAAAAAATTTATTCACTTCTAAATTTTGATTAAGAGACCAAAAGAAAATTTTCAAAAGAAGGACCCAATAGTAATAAAAAATTTAGGAACCTAACTGTATATATACAAAAGCACAGTTAAGGGGTAAAATCGAATAGTAGCAAAAGTGCGAGGGATGTAATCATAATTCTCCCTTAAATCATCTAATTTTGGGCAAAGTTGATGAAAAAATTAAGAAAAGGTAAAAATTGAGTATGAGATACAAATTAAGGTGGCAAAATAAATCTTCTTGCAAATAATAATCATTGTGGAGAATTAAGTATAAGGCTTTAGTTCTTTAAGTATAATAAATAATAAGAGTTGTGTCAGTCATCCCATGTGTATGAGGTAAGTAGCAAGAATTAGTTGAAGTTGCCTGTCTACAGTCCACCAACTTATTATTTACATTTTTAATAAAATAAAAAGAAAGAAATTATTTTTTAATAAAAAAAAAAATATTCCATATTCTGGTCAGGAGAAGAAGTCAATGTGCACCCTTATAGAAGTTCTACTTGGCACCAAACCAATAAATGAACAACAGTAAGGCTAAATGTCTCGCACTAGTATTTCGAGATATGCTTTTTTTTTTTACTCGTAAAGTAAATTATTTATATTGAATGCCATTAATCTTAGTGGATTGCAGTTTATAAAAATTAACTCTGTATTATAAATTTTATATGATTGTAAATTCAATTGTCTTAATTATTTTATATTTAATTTACAATATAGAGTTAAATTCTTTAAACTGTGGTCTACTGAATTGATCTCGAAACTTACTACAAATGATCCACTGTGCAAATTTGGGGAAAAAAATTATGGAGGTCTCGAAATACTCGATTGAGACCTCTTGCATTTCCTAGTAAACAAATCACAACCCACAAATAACGTAATAATAATTCTTTAAATTTTACTGCTGTGAAAAATTCAAATTCAACTGTAAATATGGATGGGATATTTTGGAATCTTAAGGGTATTTTCTTTATCTTTTTAAAAATTTATGTCTCATTTTCATAAATTAAATTTTATTTTATTCAGCATATAAAGTAGAGACACTCCCCTATCTTTATTTGTTTAAGTGGGTCATTCATTTCATTTCTTGCTGCCTTCTTTTTTATTTTTCTTTTCCTAAGTTTTTGTCTTTATAATAATTAATTGTCAAATTCTTTAAAAAAAACAAAATGTTCCAGTTTAAAAATAAAAAAAGATATAAGTCAGATATGAACTAGTCAAATATATTATTTATCTAAAATTAAAATAATAAAAAGACTTTTTATATTTATATTATTATTGTTATATAGCTAAGGACCCAGATAATGTTTTGTTGACAAAACATAAATAGCTTATATTAAAAAAAAATTATTTAGCCTTCTCTTCTTATTTATTTATTTATTTTTATTTAATATTTGTTAAATCTACAAATATTTTCATTTCACTTATTTATTACTCAACACTATTAGCTTGGTCCCCTCTAAAAAAGCATTATTAACTTATTTTAGAATATTTTTTTTAACTTATCCAAAAAATTTAATATATGGCCACATAATAAGAATGACCCTCGTAAAACAAGCAATTAAACTTATAACCAATCCATCGACGACTAATTTAATTTTACTTTGTGTGTTAATAACATTGGCTAAATTTAGTGATATCATGTGAATTTGAAAAAAAAAAAAAAAGGAAAATCTAAAATTTTGATTACTTTGGGTTATAAAAATAAGTGGAGTGAGCTTGAAATTTAGAAAATTTAATATTTGAAAGTTGTTGGTTTATAAAGGGAAGGGGCTAAGCTGCGGTGGCACCACTTTTACAAACTTTTGTAAGAACTAGCCAGCCTTGTTTATAAGCACTTGCCACAGGAGAAAGAAAGAAAGAAAAAAGAGGGCACCCATCAAAGGAAAAGCTAAAGAGAGAGAAGAAAAGCAACACAATAAAGAGAGAAATTCAAGGAAGAAGAAGGGTTTTTTTCTGTTGAAGCTTGAAGATTTGATTATGCAAGCAATGGAGCAACCACAGCCACAGAACCAGTTAGTTGTTCAAAACTCTGGAAGTCTTAGCTTTAGCAGTCAAATGTCTAAAGAAGATGAAGAGATGTCAAGGTCTGCTCTTTCTAACTTTAAGGCTAAAGAGGAAGAGATTGAAAGGAAGAAGATGGAAGTTAGAGAGAAGGTTCAAGCTCAGTTAGGTCGTGTTGAAGAAGAGACAAAACGTTTGGCCATGATTCGTGAGGTTTGTTTTCTTTGATTTTTTGTTTTAAAAGTTGTTTCTTGGATGTAATTAAGTATTTTTATTTTTGTTTGTTAGTTTAATTTTGTTAGATTTTATATTTTACCTCAACTAATTCTTCAAGTAAAACTTGGAAACCCTAAATTTAGTTTAGGAGAAATCTAAAAATTTGTGTTCTGGGTTTGATTTGTAGTCTGTAAAATCCATGATCTGACATAACACAACATGAATTTCAGCATAACACTTGTGAACCCTCAAAATATAGATTAAGAAATGAAAAGCTCGGCCTTTTACCCCCAAAAAGTAATTCTATGTTCTGTTAAAAAAATATCATTTAATTTAGGATTCTATGTTTGAATTGGTAAATTTAGCAGTTGTATTAGTATATTCTTGAAACTAAATCATAAAATTGAATCAGGAACTTGAAGCACTGGCAGATCCCATGAGGAAAGAAGTTGCTTTAGTGAGAAAGAGGATTGATTCGGTTAACAAAGAGTTGAAACCACTAGGGCATACTGTCCAGAAGAAGGTATGCCAGATAATTATGTTGTCCCATAAATTTTCTGTCATATTTAAGGACTCAAATAATTGATTTCAAGTTGTGAATATGACCAACAGTGCCAAGAGGACCACCTTAATTTTTGCTTTTATGATTTTTGTCACAGGAGAAAGAATACAAGGAAGCGCTTGAAGCTTTCAATGACAAGAACAAGGAAAAAGTACAGCTCATTACCAAGTTAATGGAGGTATGGCTTTGTAATTCTCTATAATTTTTACCTCAGTTGAGTCTAGCACTAGCAGTAAAAGTTTAAGCATTCAATGGGTTCGGATTTGTATTCTGTTTAGTGCGAAGATGAGTACTCTTGTCTGTGTCTGTGTTAATTATCTATTGGTGAATAACTCTTTGCTGTAAGATAAATAACCATTAACCAAAGTTAACATTCTGTTTTCGATACTTAACAAGCTCCTTCCGCTGCCACATCTTAACATATTAGTAAATGTTTCGGTTAAGATGCATAGCAGGATGCACCCATGTTCTGTCATATCTTAACTAGCTTAAAAACCAGATTCGTTCAGAATATACTGTTTTCATGCAACTACATTGAAAATATAAATTTGAATGCGAGGAGAGGCTATTGTAGTGCTATTTGTATCATATTATCTGGGTGGGTACCATATGTTTGATGAACACATAGGATATGGAACTTTCTCTATGTTTTTTTTGAAATGTCTAACTGGTATTTTGCTTTATTGTGCGAGCAGCTGGTGGGCGAAAGCGAGAGGTTGAGGCTGAAGAAGCTGGAGGAGCTGAGCAAGAACATAGATTCCATACACTGAGCAACAACATATATATATCTATATATATAAATATATATATAGCCTAGTGCTGTTAACTGATTAGGCTGTGTGATGTATTTAAGGTAACTTCTTTCAATATTTATATATGGGTGTTTTTTCAGTTTGTTGTATTTCCTGTGTTTGTTTTTATTAGCATTTGATGGAATCTTAAGCTGATTTAGGATGGGAAAATACCCTATATGAAACAGGTTTGTAACTAAAATGTATCTTGACTGCATTTTATTTGTACTCACTTCCATTTTCATTTCTTTTTGTGTCCAACTTTGTTGTTACTCTTCTCTTTTAGTATTCTTTTTCCATTAATTTAGGATTTGTTCAAAACAAGGTTGCATTTCATTTCAATACCATTACTTTTTTTATGTATATTTGTATGAAATTGTTGTGTTAATTCTTCAATGATTACCCATTAAAACAAATGAGACAATAGTCAAAAAAATCTAGCTCCATTATGAAAATTATGTTAAATAGTATTCTAATTGATGAACAGAAAGACAAAAGCTCTGTACTGTAAAAGCATGAATGGATTAGCATATAGAAACTGTCCTCTATCATTCTTGCAGATTCTGTAGAGGAATCCAATGGCTAAAGCTGATAAGAGAAAAACATGTGGAATTGGATCCCAACTGAAAAAAAAAATGCATTAAATGCTCCACAAAAACAAAAAGAAAATTTCCAAATTATTAATAAGATGGTATCAAAAAAAGGTGTCTAGCAGCTGGAATGAAAAGTTGTTTGTAAATGACATGGCTCCAAACTTACTTTAATTTAAATTAATCATTTGGATGCCAATTCAAGGCTGTACAACTCACTAATTATAATTAACTTCACTTCCCTTTTTATTATTTCAATTTAATGATTCTCTTTTTTATTCATCCCATCCAAACAGAGCATAATAAAAGGTTTTCTTACCTTCTTTGGACTTTTAGAAGGAAATACCCTCACAATGACTCTTCAGTTGAAAATAAGAAAGAATTTTATGCCATCTGTTTTAAGGTTTCAAACAACTGAGTCAACTGAAGCACAATAATACTTGGGAAAGTAGGGGCCGGAGTGGTAGTCTAGTGGTGAGATAATACTCTCAAGAGCCAAGTAACTCGGGTTTAAATCCCCTCCCTGCTAATATACTAACTACTAATTTCAGTTAAAAAAAATACTCACTACTAATATATTAACTGGGTGCATGTGTATTCCTATGTCAAAAAAAAAAAAAAAAAACTAATAATAATACTTGGGAAAAATTTTCTAATTGATAAATATTATGTTGCTTGAAAATAGTAGTAAGGGATACATAGGAAATATTAATGCGTTTTCCTTTTTTTTTTAAAAAAAATTTAGAGATTTATTCATAATAAGGTCATCTTCAATCCATCGTCAAAAAATTCTCTAAAATGAAGACTGAAAATAAAATATTTCTAAAAAATACCATTTTTATTTTATCTCAACTCCAATTCCTCTCTAAATTTCAATCTCCAAATAATAAAATATTAATATTTTTTATTTAATTCTTAAAAAAAAAAAAGAAAGCACATGCAAACAAACAAAAAAAAAACTATAAACAGCTCCAAATTTAGAGACTCAAATTTGGATCATCAAATTATTTTTCTTGAAAACTTAAATATGCAGAACGGTTGGAGTGAAAATTCTGTATTTTTCCTCCCCGTTGGAGATGGTCTAAGGAATGCTCAAAGTAACAGTGCCTCTTCTAAAAACAATACAGTAAAGATCATCATATAATGTTGAAAGAACCTTCACAGGCGGAGTCTCAAGAATCACTGAAGAAGATGAATCATAATAGCCCATAGTAGCCAAAGTATTGGCTTGCCTATTTGCTTCGCGATAAACATGTTGAATCTTAACCTCCCAACTCCTCTGAAGCACATTTTGTACGTTAACCACAAAATTGGGCACGACCAAAGGAACCTATCCATGACAATTTAGTAGATTAACTACTATCAAATTATCACATTAAACAACTAGCCTCCTTACTCCGTGCTCCCAAGCTAAAATTAACCCCTGTAACACACTAATTCCGCCAAAAAGAGCCTAAGTTCATCTAAAATCCCACAATCCATTCACTTCCATCTTCCTTAATAAATGCACTGACAGCAGATTGGAGGTGGAAGATTGACTTTCTTGGTGTTAGTATTAGGATTGGGTGACTATAAACAATTAAGTGAAACTTTTATATGGTTTCTTTCTCTATAGAATTGATTAAAGTTTCTTGTCATTTTCTCTTTATATTTGTCTGCTACTCTGCGCGTGGCCAAAAAAATCAATTTAATGATTTGAAAATTTTCTGCATTTTGTGAATGATTTGAGTTTATTTTTGCTTTGGTGTTCCAAATTTATGCTCTCAAAATAGCATTGCACATATATTATGGGCATTTCTAAATGTTATTTTGATTTTTTTTTTATTTTTTTTCCGACTCGTACTGTAAATTGTCTTGCAGTTCACAAAAATTGACTCTATATTATTAATTTCATATGATTGCAAGTTCAATGATATCAATTATTTTATATTTAATTTACAATACAGAATCAAATTTTGCGAACTATGAGCTATTGAAATTGATCTCGAGACTCAGTACAAATAATCTACCGTACAAGTCGGAAAAAAAAATTCAAAATGATACTGTGAGACAAATAACTTTGCCTATACATTGTATATAAAAAAGATAAAATTAAAAGATGAATTGTTAGAACTTTTGTGTACTAAGAAAGGCCAACTAATTTAACCACTACAAACCACCAAAGATAATATATGCAGTAGCATTACTTTTCAGAAAGCCAATTTTTTTAATGTTGAGACAAGACAAAAAAAATTAAGTTTAGGTAAATGAAAGTTGAAATTATTGTTACAGCCACGCCATTTTGGTGGGAAACAAATACCAAAACCATATAATTCAGTACCTCCTTTGTTGTTCTTTGTCTAAACATGCTAATCATTTCTCTCCCACCATTGTTTCAAAAAAGAAAAAAAAAAGAAACTTTTAGGTCCAATATTGAAATCACCAATTATTGGGCTACAAAATAAGCCTAATGAGCCTTTTACAACTTGAGGATTTTAATTTCTCTTTTAATTATAGTAAAAAAACTTGTTTTTTATTTTTATTGTTATACATAGTTATACACACGCACACATGACTCACGCATCTAAAGATGAGAGATTTCAAATCTTTTTATAAACTCCAAACAATCTGCTAACTTCGAACATGGGTCTATTGGGTTGTGTACCTAACACTCTTCCATCTTGCCATTACCTCCCCTCTAGTTAAAAAAAAACCTTGTTTGTTGATTAAATTATCTGAACAGAAAATCAATTAGGGGTAAAAACTCTCTCAATTAATTTTAAGCATATGCACAAGTATTTATGGGCTCAAAATTGCCTACATTTGAATATTTACAAGTATATATAGGCTCAAAATTGCCTATATTTGGCTATAACTATCCAAATATTCCAACTGCGCCTCCCAAGTTGAGCATGCCATACAAACTTAACTTGCACAAAAACAAAATCTATAGCAAACAAAATTGTACAAAAACAAAGTAATGTGTACACTCCATTTGAGTTTCTTTTCTTTTCTGTATATTCAATAAAAGCACCTGCTTGGCTTCAATTTGCCAACAAAAAAAAAAAAAAAGGCTCAAATATAAATAGTATGCAAGCTTCCCTATCTCCCACCCTCCACTTCATTTTTTGAAAATAGTTCAAAATCACTTCAACCTTCATTTTTAACACCAAATAAAATATTTTATTTACATTCTTCTATCTCTTTAATGTTATATTATTTTCTCTTACTTTACTATTAATTATTTATTTCACCAGATAAATTCATATGGTTTACTTATTTTACATTTTTTTTTATATTCTGATCCCATATTACAAATATTCTACAAATTATATCATTCAATGAAAAATATTATGAATAAATATTATAAGATATGGATATTATTTATGTTTGATAAAAAAGAGTAGCAATTAAAATAAAATTAAAGATTGAACATATAAATATTACATTGCTATTAAAAACCGTACAAACTACTTTAATTATCTATTACATTCGAATTATTAGTAAATTGCTTCTCCAAATGATTTATTGATGAATTACAAAGTGCAAAATGAGCGTATTTATCCTTAAATTTTTTTGCGTCGAGCCAAAAATTCTTGAGATCGGGCATTTCATCGCCAACCATTTTAACGCTTGCAGCTTCATATTCCTTGGCTTCTTGAATAGGTGCATTAAGGTCACATTCAGTGTTCGCCTCTAAATATACTGTCTGAAAGCAACCTGCAAGTATATGGTGAAATCGTAGTATATCAAAATCAACTAAGGTCATATTCTCTCAAGGACTAACGAATACTAGTACTAATTTTCTCTCTCTATAACTTGGCCGACATATTGTACGTGATTGAATTTTAATAAAGTAAAGCGAACGCACGCAAATAACAATAACTCACTCCAGAAAATAAGAGTAACAGTAATTGACAAGCAGAGACGAAGACAATATCTGGAAAAACCGTATAGGAATCGTAATCCGTAAATTAATCATCTATGTAACTAAACACACCCAATCGATTATTCTAAAATATTCAATTTCCAAAAATTCGACGATAACGAGTATTCTACTAGCAATCGTATTCATAGAATTCAATTTATCGAAACCAAATTCTACTCTTAAAACTTATATTTCTAACTCATTTTAAGGTCTTAAAATGATGAAATCAGGAAATGAATTCAACTCTCGCTCTTCATTAAAAACCTAGGTCAGACAATCGGTAGCTAATCAATTGTCTTTTAGCGTTAATTATATTGTGCTCGGAATGCCAAAATCCTTCGATTTTAAATATTTGATAAACTTACTTGAACTTGTTATTTACTAATAATATTTTAAGTATTTAAGTATAGCTCCAGCAAGCTCAAACTCAAACAAATCAAGATGAACACTTAGACTTACAAAAGAATTGAAGTTCAAAGATAGCACTAGGGCTGAGCAAAAGCGAACCGAACCGAAATTTGGTTTTCGGTTCAAAATTGAATTTAAAATTAGTGAACCGAAAACCGAACCGAAATTCGGTTTAAATTGAATTTTGGTTCGGTTTCGGTTCAAATTCGGTTTTAACCAAATTTTTCATGTAAAAAAAATTCAGTTTATGCTATTTAACGAATTGAAAATCGAACCGAAAATTCAGTTTATACTATTTGACGAACCGAAAACCGAACCGAATTTTCGATTAACCGATTATTCGGTTAGGTTCGGTTCTGATTTGGTTCAGCTCACCCCTAGATAGCACTCGTGCGACGATGAGAAAATCAACTTCAGTGCACTTTGCAAATGCGTAGCGTGTGCGACCTGAATATTATGCTCGCAACACAAACTTAAGACTTCAATCCAAAATTTGAGTAGGCTCTGATTCTCTTGCGACCAGATCATCTAGCTCACGACATAGCTCAGGCAACGGTATCTCGCTCGTGACCATAGGTGTCGCACTTGTGATTCAAGCCTCAAAAATTTCCATCATGCTCTACTTCTCTCGTGACCAGTTATCTCACTCGCGACTGAAACATCAAGTTAGCCATTATAAGGAGTAACTGTTAGGTCGTGCACACGATGTGAGCCTCACGCTCGCAAAACTATTGAAGTCAGAACCCAATGGCTAGTTTTGAAATAAAAAGCTGACAAATTAAAGAGCCGTTGAAAGGTGTCAGTGAGAGGTCACGCTCGTAACACTCCATCTCGCACGTGACACTAGCAAAAATTAAGAGACAAACTTCAATTCAAGGAGCAACATCTATATTCTCAAAGTTTGGGTATAAATATCCATTCATATAGCCTTCAGAAGGTTGGATCAACTACAAAGAACATGAGCTTTATTGCAATTAACCTTCCTTTCATCTTTTACTCTTTTAATCATTCAAAATATATTTTGTTGTATAGTTTGTTGAGTGAGCTATAAGCTCAACATCATTGTTGTGTATAGTTAGTTGAGTGAGTGAGGAAACTCAACGCTCATGTTGATAGTTTAGAGTAAGCTTTAAACTCTAGGTTGTGTGTTGTAAAGTTTGGGGTGAGCTTTAAATTCTAAGTTTGAGGTGAACTTGAAAAACCTCTTATATTCTTAGTTGAATAGTGGAATCAAATTCTAGGGGAAATTGGAGAAGTGGATGTAGAATTGATTTGAATCCGAACCACTATAAAATTTCTTGTTCATATATCAAACCCTTCTTAAACTTCTATCAAAGTTTTAATCCACCATATTCCGCACCATTCAAAGTTTTAATTAGCCAACTAATTCACTCCCTCTCTTAGTTGTCACCGGGCTAACAAATTCAATCCACTTGAGAAAAAATTAAGATAAACAAACGGGATAAAATTTAAGACTCATATCAAAATTCACTTCATACATTACTCTAGACAACAATTAGATTAGCTCAAGTTTGACAGCGCAATTTCAACAAATTTAAATAACAGAATAAATTTAAATTTCATCTCCAAACCCAAACGCAAAAACAAATTAAGTTCATATTCAACATTGCAATTCAACGCAATCAAACAGAGAATAACAGAAAAATAAATCAGGCAACAAAACCTCTTGTCTAGAAGTTATTCTTCTCCTTCAATGAAGAAAATGCAAAAAACTGTAATTCACAATCGGAATTCCTCCATTCCTGGTCGCCGTGAAGAACTTCATTCCACTGAACTTGATTCTGCCCTTCAATTGTAAAGCTCCAGTCTGTTCCCCAAATATGGTCATTAATTATGAAAGAAAGTGATGATATTCAAGAATCAATTCTTGATAACATGGCTCACAATGGGTCAACACTAGGCAACCAATGGGTCAACACTAGGCAACCATGTTGCCAAATGATGTCATAGAGGTCGTACATCGTAGCATACCCTGGACATCGTTCGGATCTATGAGGGATCGCCCATACTTTTAACAGACTATTGGAGGGTGAGGCTTCGATTAAGGGCATCGTCCTTGGAATCACATCATCTTCGTAAAAGGCATTATCCCACAAAAGGGTCATACTGTGACCTAGAGGTCGGATCAGTAAACCCTTACCTATATGGATTACGGCCTATTCGCATAAGTGTTCTATTAGGAAAAGGATTATGATTTGGCGGTGGCAAATATATCACCGCCTCTCCTAAGTTTTAGGAATAAAGTCGGTGAGGTTTCTTTTATAAATATCCCAAGGGTTTCCTAAGAAAAGGTATTGAATTTATTCTCTTCTATTCGATTCTCGTAATCTCCGTTTACCGTTCACTAACTTAAGCATCGGAGTATTTGCCACAGGCATCACTCTGTCTTCTTCTTGTGTTGCTCGTAGGCTTGCTTGTTTGTGGAGATTCAGTCTTTCTGTAACACCCCTTCTAGGCCTTGTAGTAGACCCCGAAGAAGTGCTACATACTGATGTTTACTGGTATACAGAACATTACCTGAGAAATTTTTTTCTTCTTTTGTTTCTTTATGCTGTTGTCTGTTCTGACTTTTGACTTTTGTTGCGCAACATATGCCATACTAAGTGTTTCTGGTGAGCCTGACTTTGTTTGACAATTCTGGTTGACTTTGCGTCTTTCTATAACCTACAAGTTTAGCAGACACTAAACTTACTAAGCATTATGCTTAGTGGGTACTTTACTTTTACCCGGTTCAATTTAACACATTAATTATTCACAGATAGCATGTATATCAAATGGTAGCACAACATTGCATAAAAGCATTATATGTTTCACATCATTGCACACACATATGAAAAATGTGGTATATAAAAGCAAAGTACCAAACCTGATATCGTGTCGCCTTCGTCCCTCGTTGTCCTACGCGTTTCCCATAGCTAGATTCCTTTGTTGTTTTCTAACAAATCACAACTTAGTTAATTTTCTCATTTTACTATATAATTTCTCTAACGTTTCTTATCATACATTTTTTTACCATGCTTCTACTTTAATTTCTTTTACTTATGTTTATTGTCTATGTTTCCTAATCTACTCTTATTTTGGTACCAAATTATTCGTTAATATTATTCAGTTGTATTAATCTTACTTCTGATATTTCCAATTGTCTTTCTATACTTAGCCTAATAAGTTCCAATTTTACTTAGTCAAATTTTAGGTCTAACTTTACGGAAATTTTGCCAGAGTTCCGGCTACGTATGGACAGTCCGTGAATAGTAACAGCGACTAAA
>CATIWJ010038379.1:0-10012 GCA_949640765.1 Croton laevigatus | reverse complement strand
CAGTTCAGTTTCAAATTGCGAATTTGAATTTTATGTTTTACTTTTTCTAAGATTTGATTAAGATACCACTCTGATTTGCAAAAATTCTGCTCGTTTATAATAATTTTTTTTAATATTAAAAAAAAATTCAATTCAAAATTTCCCATTCAAACGGTTCATGGAGAGATTGTAATTTACTATATAAATGTTTATGTGCAAAGCTTCAGTCTTTCATTTTCCGCTAATTAATGTCAAAATTTAATCTCCGATTCCCAATATGCCCTCCTACGTTGATCGCAAAGCTCCTCCTAAGGTTTCTCTCATTTTCTTGGTTCTTTTTATTTTTCTTAATTTTGGGTTTGGCTTTGATTTGTGGTTTTTTATGTTGTAATTATTGTTATTTTTTTTTATATGGAGCTGTGGAGAAAAATTTGTACAGAAACATCAATAGAAGTATCACTTATTGCAGAGAATTGGAAGCCTCTTCTTGCTGGAATACTATTTCAGGTGTGATTCTAACAATTTTTTTAAAATTTTAGTGCAATTTTCAGCATTTTTTTTATTATTTTAGAAAACTTGAATAAAATTTGAGGTGGGTTCAATTTATTTTCTTTAAATTTTGGAGTTTTGTTGAAAGGAGAGTGCTTTTTTTTATTACTCGGGGATGTTTTTGTTAGATTACAAATGCACTTATTACTTTTGTTTTGATGTTGGAAGAAAGAACTAATTAATCAAATAGATACAATATTTTTTTATTTGCTTGAGAGTGAAATTCTTGTTTTTTAGCTGAACATTTTGAATGGGCAGTAGCAATTCAATTTTCAAATGTTTTGCTTCCTTTTGAGTGTTGAGATTAAGCTAAGAACAAATATTTAATGCTTGGTTTTGAAATTTGATGCTCTTATTTTCTTGTTTCTTAATATAACATCTAAACCTTAATTTCAAACTAGTTGGAATTGACTGTATGAATTGGTTGTTTCAAATATCCATCGTCTCAAAGATTTAGACACAACAACTAGCTAGGTTCTGGTACACGAATTTTATGCCTCCATTTTTATATGTTAGCTAAATCCTCGCTCGCAAATGACTAAAGTCTTTGATTTTTGTTTCTTCTAACATCATTTTTCTACTAATTCTCAACTTTTCCTTTCTTACTTTCTTTACATTTCATGATTCAATTCCAAATTGATACATAGCGCTTTTTTTTTTCGGGTAGAAGATACATGGCTATTTATGCTTATGGATGAGCTTCCTTTTTTCCTTTTTATTCTGGTTTTGCAGTACATACATGGGCTAGCTGCACACGGAATCCATTACTTGCATCGACCGGGGCCAACGCTTCACGATACAGGCTTCGTTATTCTTCCAGTGCGTCACTTCTGTAAATTGTTTGGCTGCTTTTTCATTCTTAAAGCTAAAGTGCACATTTACATATGATTTTCATATTTTCCCCCCTTTTTTGTGGCCATTTCAGGAACTTGGTCAGGATAAAGCTTATATAAGTGAAGCCTGGTTCAGTTTCATTTTCTGTTCTTTTGTTTTGGTATGGTTTAAAATCTAAGCAAAACTTTCTTTTTTTAATCATATATTGCTACTAATATATAGATTTAGTTGTTGAATTGAATGGTCTAATGTTTGTTGGCTATTTTGCAGTGGACTTTTCACCCTTTTGTTTTTCAGCACAAAAGAATCTATACAGCTTTAATCTGGCGCAGGGTTCTTGCTTATTTAGTGGTGCGTAATTTCTTCTCTTATGAGATCATTCTGATTACAAGAATCATAAATTTTATTTTTAAAAAAATCTTGATTTGCAAATGAAATCCGCGAGAAAACTGCTTCTGGTGTATGTTATGTCCTGATTGTTCTTCTTACATCTCCTACATACTTACATTCTGTTTTCTTCAGATTATAAAGGATTTCAGGAACTTTTTTTTTTTTCTCATTTTCAGGTTTGCCAGATTCTCCGAATAGTTACATTCTATTCAACTCTTCTTCCTGGTCCAAACTTTCATTGCCGAGAGGTATACTTTCGCATAATATAAAAGCAGTTCCATTTAAGTTCAGGACTTTTAGCTACACCCTTTTGCAAGTGGATTTATTTATATGCTTAAATTACCTTTACACCCTTTTGCAAGTGGATTTATTTATATGCTTAAATTACCTCGTTGTAATTAAATCAATTTTTTACAATCAGGTCCAACTGTCTCTTTCAGGGCTCAAAACTTGCGAGGCTGCCTGCTCCAGGAAGTGCAATTGAATTGTTCATAATCAACTGTATGTTTCAAACATCTAGGTAGCATTTGGTAGTCCGTAATACAATGTAATGGTGATTAGATTTCATGATTTTGTTTCTCATGTTCTCGCTATCGCATTGTAGCCTTCCAAACATTGCTCAACTTTTTTCAGTTTCCATTCTGCAATGTTTCCATATATCTTCTTTGCTTCAGCAAGATGATCCTCATTTTTCCTATAAGTGCAGTTTCGCGAGGGGTTAATTATGGCTGCGGCGATTTGATTTTCTCATCGCACATGATCTTTACCATAGTGTTTGTGCGGACATATCATAAGTATGGCACAAAGAGGTAACTAACCTTACTCTTCTAAACTTTATTTCTGTTTAATCTTTTTATTCACCCCCTTAATTGGAAGGGTGTGTTGGAGTGGTTTGAAATTAACTATAAAGCATCAAATGATTGCCCTTTTTCACTCTACCTACCCTGCAGGTGCATAAAACAGTTTGCCTGGTTACTTGCTGTGATTCAAAGCCTGCTTATTGTAGCATCTCGCAAACATTACACCGTTGATATTGTTGTTGCTTGGTAAAACGAGTATCCATTAATCTTCTTTTTTCGGTTATATATATGGCTTCATGGGAATTTCACTGATTGAATTTGATGTATTTGATGCCTATACAGGTATACAGTAAATTTAGTTGCATTCTTTATAGACAAGAAACTTCCAGGTTGGTATTTCATAGTACTAACTTTTCTTCATTTGCATCTCATCATATATGTTTTGGTTGCATAGAGCACAAGTGATTTAGGAGAAAATCTGTTTGTTAACGCTACATTCACTTTATATGATGCGTGCTAAACAAGCTTTTAGAGTTGATTAAATTAAGATAAGCAGTTTACTTGTTTATTGCTTCATCGTCTGGTTATAAATGAGAGTATTAAGTACAGATTCTCAAGACCTTGTTCCTTTTGTACGAGTGGCATTGTCTTTAGGGATAATATCATAAAAGACTCAGTTTTTAAGTCTGAAAATAACTCTTGGCCTAATTATACATATAGTTCATAAAAGACCTAGTTTTTAAATCTGAAAATAACTCTTAGCCTAATTATACATATAGTTCACAAAATGGCTATATTTTAACTTTTAACTCTTAAAAGAGCCATATTCATTTTGTTTACAAATTGTTTATAGTCTGTTTGTAATATGTTTATGTTTACATTTCGTTTATTATTAAAAGATGATTATTTTGAGAATTATTTTTAAAAGATATGATCTTGAATCTGATTAAATTGAGTAGACTATTTAGAACATCTCCAATACTAACGTAGATTATAGCTGATGTATCGATTGAAATAAAATGTTTAAACAATTACGTGGCTAACCGTTTGTTTGTAGAGGTTCACTTTCAAAAAACTATCCCCAATACAACATTTTTCATTTTTTATTTTTTCGTCTTTCTAGGGTTCACAATTGAATGAATAACAAATCATCTAAGAACTTTAATGTGGACAATGTCTAGCAGATCCTCCAAAAATAGAAGGCCTACTAGATATTGTCTATTGACACGTCAGCTGAATGGTCAAATAGACATTAGCATTGGAGATGTTTTTTTAAAAATTCTTTCCATTTTTCTGACGTGATAATCAAATGGAAGTAATTCACTGTTGCATTGAATATGCTCTTATGTCAAAACAAAACCCCTTGTCTCTATAAGCAAAAGAGAATAATGGGCCTGGCCCATGTACAACCGAATGATTAGTGGGCTAGACCCAAATAATTTAGAACATTAGTGGGTTTGCCCCAATTACATTAAAGCTCCACCAGTAGTATCAAATGAACTTTTCAATATATCATGCTATAATTCAAGATCTTAGAAGCTCATTATATACTTTTGTTAGTAATTGAACTTGAGAAGATGAAATTTTATTGAAAATCCAGGAAGAATCAAGCCCAAAATCAAAATCTTCTATTAGTCTAGTTCTATTTCTTTTTATCAGGGAAAGGTTTCTTTTAAAATATAAACTGTTTGAAAATTTAGAACTTACTGTAACTTTTTATTCTTTATGCAGAGTTGCCTGACCGATCTCCCGGACTTTCAACCCTACCATTGTTGTCCATGAGTAGAGATAAGGATAGTAAGAGCTTGGAAGATCACCACAAATCATCATCACTAAATGGGACTTCTGTCGAGATTGCAAATAGAGCTCCAGACGATTAGCAAAAAGCATTTGGTCATCATCATACCGGTTTCACCTCTAGCTTCTTCTTCTTTTTAGCACTTTGAAAGTTGTTAAATTATGCCTATAAGCATATTACACAACATAAAAGGTGGATTAAAAGCTTAGGAACTTATAACATAATCTAATGTTAAATTGTAAATAGACATCAGTAAAATGCTGAAGATAGTGTAAAACACTGATGTCATTTGCTTTGCACATCAATTCCTTTGCTTCAAAAGTTAGAAAAATGGAATGAATTCATTTTTTGCATTTCTTCATAACACTAATTTGCATTAATTTTTTTTACTTTTTTCGATTGTTTCGTTCGATTGTATAGAATTTATCCCAAAAGACAATGAATTGTTGCGATTGGCTTTATTGAGCTTTTATTTCTGGACATGGAAACTGCTTAATTATGGTGTCCACAAATTTGGGTATGTTTGTTGATATAATTTCACATTGATTGCAGAATGACCTTAAATTATTTTGAGGTTTGGATACCTCTTTTAGGCCATCTCGGGCAGGCATGACCCAATGATCTTGTCTTATCATCTTTTGCGCTTGTTTTTTCACCTTGTATATTTAATTATTGGGAATATTACAATCAAGTCCTCCTAATTTGATAAATTAGATGATTTAATCCTCTTATTTTGAAAATTAGACTAAATAGTAAATGGTCTCTCTTTTCGTCCATCATACACTAAAGAGTACTTTGCGGAGCTTGGTGGTACTTTTTTTGTCCATCATACGATAAAGAGTAAATGCGACCCTTCTCCGGACCCTGTTTAAATACAGGATACCTTCGTGTACCGGGTTGTAGAAAAAATACGGTAAAGAGTATTTTGCGAAGCTTGGTACCTTGAACTTGTAATCAAGCGAGGCACCTCTAACCAAAGAGTACTTTTCATAAAATAGTATTATGTATAAAACAAAAAAATCAGGACTCTATAGTATTGTATTATCAAATAAGGACGACTATTTAATCGAATTTTCAAACTAATAAGACTAAATTATCTAATTTATCAAACTACATAGACTCGATCATAATATTCTCCATATAATTTCTATTTATTATGATTTTGATAGCAAGTTGAAATGTAATTTAATTTTAACATTTTGGAGACAATTTTTTTAGGGTCACATGCGTGCCTACGTTGCTCTCCCTATCAAAGTCACTGTACCCTTTATTTTATTTTTCCTCTTTTTACCTCTTTATCTTTAGTACTAACATTAACATCATCCCCTTTTTCTTTCTTTCTCTACCAATGTCAAATTTACTGAATATAACTTTATCTTCTTGCACTTCCAATTTTGTCCATTTTGTGCTAAGTCAAAAGGACTGTGTCAGTTGTATCAGAATTTCATCTTATTGCCGTTTGCTTCTCAAGTCACAATCCCTCTCTTTAATGCTAATTAGCATCTAATGAAGACATTAAGAGAGTTTAAATTTCGTAAAATACACTAATTACTAGTTTAAACTTCAAACACGATGTTTACCTAACAATGAAAATTGTAGCATATGTGTGTTCGGCAAAACTAGTTATCTGTTTTTAGTAGTGTTTAGTTGTTGGTTATTTGTAGCAACAGTTATAAAAAGCTAAAAATTATAAGGGGTTTAATTTTTTATAAAACGCTATTAAAACAGCTAAAAACTATCTGAAAAACTATGTTACCTAATGTTGTGAAAAATAACTTAGCTGTTGCCGAATACAACTATTAGTATTATGAGGGATCAAATAACTAAAAACTACTTGAAAAATTAAGAAAATCTACATCTCACAAAACACTATAAAATGGTCAAAAACGCTATGAACTTTAGAAAAGTTGTTGCCGAGCAAGGCCTAATCGAGAGTTGCAACCCTAAACAGTGGTTTATAATTGTTAATCAAAATGGGGCCTTGGTGTGTGATATAGGATTCTCTTATTGCAAGATAACATATATGCCAGGTTGGTGATGAACATGTGAATGTGGTCCAAAGAACTAAAGTAGGTATTTTAGGTTTTTATAATAAGAATTTTTGTGGTACTACAACCCATTAAAGTAAGGGGCAGTGCCCTTATTATGCTTCCCAAATCCATGGACCTTAATGTTGATCTATGTCTTAAAGTTCCCATACAGATCCTTAGGAGCATCCTCATTGTCTGTGCTTAAATTATCTTAGCAGATGCAAATTATATGCTATAACAGTAGCTGTTTTTATATATTTATGACTCCCTATTCTTTCTTTCTTTACCCATGTGGGGTTACCCTTTGTTTGTAGGGTAGATAAGAGTAGAGAGACTAGGGGTGAGCTAGTTTCGTTTTTTACCCAAAAACGATCCGATTCAGTTCGATTATGTTCGGTAGTCGAAATTTTGAGTCATTTTGGTAACCAATTAGTGTGAATAAATTTTTTTTTGGGTAATCAGTTGATTTTTTTATTGATCTTTCAATTATCTGTGCAGTTTTCATTTTTTTTTCAATTTTTCGACAATTAGTTTTGTTTTTGTTGGTTTTTCAATATTTTGCTGATTTTTTTACCGAATTGAACCAATTTCGGTTTCATTACTGAGCTATAGTGAACTAAACTGAATCAAGCCGATTTGGTTTGGTAATACTGAATGCTCTGTCCAAATAGAGACTAGAGTCTTTGTGGGTGTTCTTGCATACACTAGATTAAGAATGTTGGTAATTAGAAAGAAAGATCCATTTAATTTGCGTTTTGATTAATTGAGCTGGAAAAGTTGGTCAAGAATATCCTAATCTTGGATTGGGTAATTTCCCATCATTTGATCCATGCCTTACTTAAGACCTCCATTATTCCATGATTTAATATAATATTATATGGAGTCTTTTGAATCAATGTCATGTAATATTAGTGAAAATAGAAACTTTACTTTATAAAATAATATATGTCCCTCCACTAAAAACATATTTAAACCAAAAAAAATTACTATATTATCAAGATTGTTGGTCCATTAATTGACATTTGATTTAAGTCCTTAAAACAACTTTTGATAGTTAATAAGCTTAATTACTAAAAGACAATCTGGTTTGTTTGTTTGACATCTTATAATTGTCTACACAAAACAAAATCACTTTGCTAGCAAGAATGGGCACAAGGAAGGATGAAAAGTGGATATATATATATAACTAATTTATTGGATATTTAAAAGTGGATTTTAAAGTTGAAGTTTTAATATAAAATACATTTGTTTCCAACTTCCATTTATTTTGAACATGAATTAAATGATGTACCTATAAACTTTGTTGTCCCTCCTTAGTTGCATTAATAATCATTCTTATGACCCCAATCTCCATAATCAAAATAAGTCATCACACTTCTATACACGTAGACTAACTATTATAGATCAAGTTCTACTATTTCTATCATACTCATTCATAATCTAAATTTTTATAATATTCTGACAAATATACTTCTAGAATTTATTTTTAACAACGATCTTTATGTACATTTTCATAGCTAAATATAATAAGCGAATGACTATCATAAGTTGTACTGACAAGCTGTTGCAGATGTCAGATTTAAGGTCACTTTTTCTCCTTCTAATTACCTGCGAGTTATATATATAACTCGCTGGGTAACTAATGCATAGTTGGTACTTTAAATATTGAAAAGCAATAAATTTTAAAATCAAACGTCCTTTGAAATTTATAGAAAATTTTCATAGAACATATCAAGAAATAAAATCAAGTAAATGAGATATTTATGTATGCTAATCTTTATTATTTAAGTATTAGTGGACACATGAATAAGGTTCATTGTGTGGATAATGTAGCCGAGCTACTTATAATAATCTCAATACAAATATCTCAATGGTCTTAGCCGAAGTATGCATAATGATGAGTAGCACTGCGATAATAATGTGATGCATCACATTCTTATCTTACTAATTCATCCCTTCCTAAGTAGAGCAGCATAATAAACTTTGATTCATTTTCAATTAGATGCCATTCATGGATGATTCATATTTTGGCTTTTCTCATTTTCCAAATATACTTCACATCATCACTTAATTATCAATTCATGCGATCTTGAAATAGCCAAATGAAATATGCACATAACTAAATAAATAGTAATTTCTTTTATGAATGGTAAAAAATTTGGTTTTAAATACCACAAATCTTAGTAGAGAAAAATGCCAAAGTCATTCTAAGTACTTAAAAATTTCCCTAAAATGATCTTAGTTCACTCTTTATTGTAATAGAAATACTCATATGAATTACTATTCAAAAGTATAAGGTAGAAGACAAGAAAATGCTTAATTATTGAAAACACAATTTTTGCCTTCTTACTTGGGTGGTTCAGCCTACTTGGTGTCCATACACTCAAGAGGCTATTTTATAATCAAACATCTATTTTAAGGCTTCTTTGTAAACGTATATGAGATATGTAAAGCCGGTTTTTCAATCAAACTTTTGGAAGATTGTTTAAAACTTCTATAAGAATTGTCGAAAATAGTAACCTATGTTCAACATTTATTGAAAATATTAAAGATTTGGGTGAGTATATGAGAGATTTCCAATGATTTGATTTAAATATTAAAGATTAAATCGAAAAACATTTGAGAAAAAAAAAAGATAAAAAAGGATGAACTAATTTTATTATTATTTATTATTTATTACATTAATTAGTAAAAAATATCAATATTGAAATTTTTATAATCTCTTGAGATGTCTGAGACTGAGATAATTATATTTATTGTAAAACTAATAAAAATAATAATATACTTAAATTAGTTTAACTAAAATTTTTAGAATTGTGTAAAAATAAAAATTGCTATAGTTTCAATTTTAGGAAGCATGTCCCACCTATGAGACACAATTAAACCAAGGTACAAATAATCATTCAATTTAGATTTATCAATATTCTTCAAATCTCCTATTAACAATTTGTAATGTGTGATGGGATAGTTACCATCAATTATGGAGAACCTAAATATCCATATCCACTCACTTTTGGGTGGATAATCTAGTTTTCAATTATTATTATTATTGGGTAGTAATTTCAATTTATATGAAATTTATAATTCTTTATTATTAATTTAAAAAAAAATATATAATTCAATTTTCATTAATTTAAATTTTTTTTAAAAAAATTATAATTTATTGAAATTAAAATATTAAACCAAAACAAACATTTCAAATCCAACAATTTTTTTTTAAAATTTTAATCCACCATTTTCAAAATTATTATTTTAATTAATTTTCTCAATAAAAAATGTTGTATTAATTCCTTAATTACAATATAGAAGTCTCTTAAATAATGACTTGCTGAATATTACAATATGATTAGTGTAACACCCCAAATCCATCCTGCGAATAGGACAAACTGAGGTGTCACATGACGTCAACATCTATTAATCTAACCATACTTAAATATATTAAACAAATAATTTACATAGCGCATCAAACGTAATTATTAACTAATTATACTATTACAAAGTTCTACTAGTCATTTAACAGTGTTACGTAACATTTAAGATTACTATTTATATACATGCCAAAAACCAAAAGACAGACTTTCATCTCAGGTATTACAGCTTCTGGGACCCGCTAATTTACTGCTGTTCCGTCT
>CATIWJ010038338.1:0-11438 GCA_949640765.1 Croton laevigatus | reverse complement strand
GAGTTAGATTAGAATACTTGCAAAGGGTTTTGATATCGTAATCGTGCTTCTGCTTCTGTTTTGAGTTTCAATTTTAATAATGATTTCTGATAAATGTGCTAAATAGTTATTGTCGTAGTTTCTGATTTTAAATTGTCCTGGGCTAATTTCTGCTGATTGTTACTACTATAGCAATTTGGATTCTACTGGATGTCACATCCTTGTATGTATGGAAGGCGTTTTTGTTTTTGCTTTTCTTTGCTCTACTGCAATCCCTAGAACAAACTAAGTCTCTTATGATTACTTTGGATATTTTGTAACATTTTGTTTTTACATATATAATCTGTTGGTTGGTTATGTGGAGCCTTTGAACTTATAGGTTTTCATAAAAATGGCCTTTTCTCTTCAGTTGCATCTTCACTTCGCTTCTGCTCCTTCAAAGTTTGCAGTTGGAGATGCTCTCTAATTTTGGGTTATCCATGAATGGGTGTTTTTTATGAGGTAAGACATAACACTTGTGATATGCAGTCTAGGTGAGAGGTAAGACCAAATCTGATTAATCATAACCCTTGTGATATGCACGATCCTGCCGAAGTTGTCAGACTAATCAACGGAATTCGAGCACATATTCATTCTATTGAAGACAGGGTTAAGTATAAAAAGAGTAGAGCAAATACCATATTCGAGAAGAGTAGTTAAAGATAGGGGTAAGCATAATAAACTGCAATCGAATCCTTGTTCTTCGATTTTCTTTTCTTGTTTCTAAAATCGAATCTCGTAGAAACATGATGGATCGATTGAAGTCCTTTCTGGTTTGAAATTTTGAAGCAGCAGCCAGATCTGCTTCCTCCGCCATCACCGTCTCTTCCTGGCAAATGTTTGAATCATGAGAGTAAATGTTTTTTGTTTGGTGGATGGGCTCTTTGTTTTGTTTGGTTTAGGTTTGTTTGATTTATTGGAATATAATAAGTGAGGGAGAGGAGAGTAATTAAATATTAAAAATATTATTCCCATCAGTTTAAAATAAATGGAGATAGATCTTCGTCTTCTACCTGTAACTCTTCCTTCCTCTTGTTCTTTTCAGACCGATAGGAGTACTAGATGCGATGGCGGCTTCGAGGGGGCCAAAACTCTCGGGAATGCAAAAGCAAGTGCTTAGCTTGTATAGAGCGTTTCTGCGAGCTGCTCGTTCAAAATCACCCGAAGATCGGCGCCAGATTGAATCGATTGTGTCGGCTGAGTTTCGTCGCAACTCCACTCAAGTAGATCGAAAAAATTTCCTCTACATTGAGTATTTGCTTCGTCTGGGGAAGAAACAGCTTGATCAGATGAAGAGTCCTGATACGGTTGCATTGTCCTCTTTCCATATCAGTAAAAGATAAATGCTCTTTACTCAATCTTTCTTTCATTATTATTGTAATTGTAATTTGATTTCTATTATCGGGAAAAAAATAATCCAATTGGTTTATCTCCAATTCGATTCTTCGATCTTGGACGGTTTTGAATTTGGAAACCAGCTCCTGAATTTCAATGTGTGCGAATGCAAGGTTCTCTTCTCTTCTCTCTGATTTGGTTCCTAAACAAAAACCGAAAGAGTCTCCAAAAGGTAAGCCTGCCTTCTCTTTTCTGTGATAAAGCCAATTTGGAATTTTGGATCTTCTTGAATTCGGAATAAATTGTAGTGAATTAGGAATCTTTCGTCATTCTTGCTTTGTGTTATTCAAGTTTCTGTTTGGTTGGTTCTTCATATTCAATCTGTTGCTAAGTCTTTATGGGTGTTAACTGGGGATATATTTATCTAATTGATAATTAATTAATTAATTATTGCATGTCCCTGCTATGATCGATTCAGTCATGTTGGCTTTTCAAGTTTTTAGAAAGGCATAAGGATGATGGATCCTTGAAATTCATCATGTGTAATTCATCATGTGTACATACTCATTAAAGAATTGTTATTCCATTTTGATCTTAATTCTTATTTTTGTGGCTTTACTTGTAGCATTTAAGTGCATTGGATGCTCACCTTTTGATGGCATTTTCTTTTTGACTAGAATAATAATTTCCAGTGTTTAATGTAATTAAACTGCTGCATAAAATATTTTTGATGCTCTGCATATATTAGTATTATTACTATCATATTTCTCAGTAAAAGAGCAGAAGTGACTCTCAAAACACACTTCTCTTCTAGAAATTTTAGTTGGAAAGCAAAACCTTAACAGGATCTTTACTTCAAGAAAAATTTAAGAACTTTACACCTCATCATTTTTATGCCTATAACACCAGTTTGAAGTGGAAGAAAGTGAAAGTGCTTATTCTTTTGATGGCTAGTTGTGATGGACTAGGCTTTCATTTTTAGCTTTTTTTACTTTTCTGATCCCAAATTCATGAACGGAAGGCCATTAATTAAGACCTGTACATGTACTTGAGTTCATGGACTTACGTGTAAAGGAAGGAGAATATATGTATATAGTCAGCTGCCACCTGTGCTCCCAAGTCGACTGCAACACCTCCTCAAATTCAATTATTTTCTTTTTTATATATATTTATGGAGGAGATGATCATTTCTTACACCAGTATCTAACTGTAGAGTTGCCTTAAATTTAAAATGATTAACTCAATTGTTTTCTTTTTTCATAACTCATTGTTTATCATAATTCCCTCTTTCAATTAGGAAGCTCTGACCTGTTATCCTTTTAGTCATATAAATGAGTTATTATGCTTCTCGTAATGTTCAACAAGGCCTTACAACTTCCTATATTTGCTGTCTAAGTTTCCTCTTTCCAGTCACCTCCTTCATGTTGTTGTGGAAATTCAATTATTTAATTATGTGGAAATTCAATTAGACGGAGTGAATGCAAGTGCAGAAGAATTCATACAAAATTTGAAAACAAAATGGATGCTTGAAAGACAGAAATCTGAAGAGAAATATTTTCAAACGCATATGTATATTGGATATTAGTAGATGACTGCTTTTTGAAGGAGTTCTACAAATATATATACTATATACACTAGTTTTACACTTAGCACGGTTAAAATTAGTCGAAAACCTTGTGTGGATTATAGAATTTTGCTATAGTTCTCCATTTTTTTTTTCCTTTTTTTTTTTTTTTCAGATAGAATTTTGTTATAGCTCTTATATTATCAAACTTTTATCAGTTGATAACATTTAGAACTAGATGACTTTGGTAAATTTTAGATTAGGAGACATATTTTGATCAATTTGTCCTGGAGAAGTATGATTCTTTCTAATTAAACATTTTTGAAATAATTCAATAAATCTTTGAGAAATCATATTAAATAAACAAAATTTAAGTTAGGTAGATATGTATTAAAATCCAATAACAAATTATGAAAAATTAATATCAAATCAAATCATTTTAAATACACACTGTAATATAATTGTTTAACCTTCTTTTAAAAAGTCGAAAAAAAAAAAGGTTACACTAGAAAATATTCTAACCATATGAATGCTTTGATGTTATTGGTAGTTGAAGCAAATCCAAGATGTTTGAATATTGAGAACATCTACAATAAGATCCTTAATGTAGAACTCATATTTCTGTATCTGACTCGAACCTACGAACCTAACATCTGTATGGGTCAAGCTTAGCAGCCTATCAGGGATCAGGAACCTTATAAATAGGGGATTTCTAAACTCTGAACCCTAGATTCAACTGTAAATCATACTTAGAGATTGAGAATCAGGAACCCTAGAGGTAGGAAACCCCTAGACTTTAAATCCTAAATTCAATTGTAAACTCACATTCATGCTCAGCTTCTCTTTTAATAATATTTTAACTAACGTTTTATTTTTATAATTACTCCATAAATTGGTCAAATATGCCTCTTTCCGTTATTCCTAATCCAACTTATTTTTAGTTTAAAAAAAAAAAAAAAAACTCTTTTTCACACCTAACAACTTGTCGTTCAAAGAGAGAGAAGAAAAAAACTCATTTGGTTGATTTGTTTAATTATTGCTCTTTTTGTTGTCGTTCAATGATTGCCAGATGATTATGCCGCCTTGTATTAAACTCAGAATTTTCATTGGCTGCCAATGCCAAAGCTGAGTAGAGCACAAACGATTATGGACTGATAAAACCTCTCCCTCTTCTACACATAACATAACAAAGCTTGAAGTTGTTAGGTGTGAAAACGAGTTTAATTTTTTTAAAACTAAAAATAAGTTGGATTAGGAATAACGGAAAGAGGCATATTTTCAAAATAATAATGTTTGTTGATTGATTTTCATTGCCAGAGATGATAATCTCAATGCTTGTTCTCTAAGAATGGTTTTATTGAATCTGCACCCCAATTATTTGATTAAATTGTCCACAGACCTCTGCTTGGTTTCCAAGAAAATAACTTATAATTGGTGGTTGAATTGCAGAAAAGGGAGTAAAAAGAAGGTTAAAGAAAATGTTGCCACAACAGATGAAGAAAGCTATCAAGGACAACTCTAAAAAGATTGCTAATTTAATTGATCTTGTAAATCTTCCCTCAACATTTCGAGAATTCGTGGGTCAGTCTCAAATTTCTCGCTTGGGATGTTTCATGCGTGTCTGGTCCTATGTCAAGACCAATAATCTCCAGGTTTCTTTATACTTCTGCTATTAGTTTTCTATGTGCTTCTGGATGTAACCTTCTTTTGTTGATGCCAGAAAATTTGATTAATGTGAAAGATGGTTTGAGTTTCTTTTGTTGTTGAATTAGCTTGATTGTATAGACTTAGAATTGTTCAAATTTCTTGCAAATATGACCCCAACTAGAATTCTTTGTTCAGCTTGTTATCCATCATTATGATGCTAATTGAATTATTCATGTTCATCTTCTTAATTCTCATGAATACTTTAATTTATCTTCCTTATTAGGATCCAAACAACAAGAATATAGTCAACTGCAATGAGAAGTTGAAACGAATTTTATTGGGGAAGCCGCATTTTCCCAAAGAGCCAAAATAGTTTGCAATCTGAGATCAATATACATGTTGTTCTAGAAACTAATAGCTTCCCAACTTGCACTGCAAAAATTTATAGCTTCCTTTTATTGTTATATATTTATGGATGGTCATCTGCATGCTTGGTTGTGGCATTCAAGATAGGATTCCAGTTTGACTATTGTTTCTTCTAATGATTTCCTTTTTCTTATAAGGTTTTTTTTATCTTGTTCTGTTTTTATTATTTTCTTTATGCCAATTTGCTGAAAATATTCTTTGAATTATGGAGTGGAACAGAGAGAATCCATGAAATGAAATTATTTTGGCAATGTTTCAATTAGTCCTTTTCGGTTCTTCCTATGGTAACTGCTAAGATATATGCCTAATGCCTGTTGCAAATGGTAGGTTTTTGCCTTGCTTTAATTCCTCCAAGAAGATATAAATTTGAATAATTCATTTATGTGAAACATTCTGAAATGCTATTGCTTTTGCAAAACATATCAACCAATACATTTGTCTCTCTGATTAGGTGATATTACCATTGATTGTTGTGTTACGATACAGACATTTAATCGGTAAAACCAATTAAAAGATAAAGAATACACGGATTGAACTATAATCGTTACACTAAGAACATCATATTTTGTCATTGTTACAGAAACTGAGCTGACAAGTTTTTAACTACATAATCAGCAACAACCTTATTTGTTCTTTCCGTAGGGTGAAAGGCATCCCAAAGTACATATTTATTTGCATGTGAGCATGTAAGAGGGTTTCTTCTATTACACATGTAACCCACTTCTAACAATCTCGTTCCGCAGCATGCTGTTACTGCATTTTCAAAACCTGCAAATAGGAATTATTGCAGAAAACATGAGTTGCACCTGAATTCATTTGTATAGGGTTATTGACATCGGTATGCTTTGTTAGTGCGGAAAGGAATTTACCACAAGAACTTGGATTCTCAATTATTTTGGAGAGAATATCGTATAGGTTTGAAAGAACAAGTTTGATATCAGATAGCGTATGCACTTGCATCCACTTCGTCTAATTGTCCTGTTATCCTTTTAATCCTTAAAGAAGCACTATTTGCAGATGATCCTCTGCGTCCCTTCAAGGATCAACCAGCTTCTAAAATGTTCATTCTAGGCTTATAAATTGTAATTTAAGTAATGGATTTATGTATGAGTAATTATGTTTGAAATTGTTTAGATTTAATGGTTTTAAAATTCTGCTGAGCTCTTGACGAGCTTTCGCACATAGTATTATTGAGTAGAGCATTATCGAGCTCAGGAGCCGAGCTTGAGCGGCTAAAAAATTTAACGATTTGAGCTCGAGCGCTCGAGCTCAAATTCAAGCTCGTCAAATAATTGAGTCGAGCTTGAGCATGCCACTGTTCAGCTTGGCTCGTTTGCAGTCCTACCGATAATAGAAAACTAATTAAACAATTGCACTAATAATGAAAGAAAGATTTGAGTAAAGAGCATTTATTTTTACTGATATGGAAAGAGGACAATGCAACTGTATCTGGACTCTTCATCTGATCAGGAATCTTGATCATGCTTGATGGGGCTGAAATGCCCACTTTTGATGATGAGATAAAACTGGTAAATCGAAAATCTATTTGGTTACTTGGTAAGAGAAACAAGAGAGGTTGAAATTGATCTCACAGTTGATGTAGTTGATTTATTACATATAAAGGATCACATATTCATTTTGGAACCACAAGAAAAGAATATTGGTAAGAATTTAAAAAACTATATCAATAAAACTGATTGCTTATCAAGTAGTTGCTCTTGCAATGTGATCAGTTAAGTCTTTGATCAAATGAGTCATTTGTCCCAATAAAATTCGTTGATGAAATGGTTGCCACTGCCATGGAGTTTCGAAAGGTGAATAGTTGAAGTCTGATTTTAAGGTAGAAGTAGAACTATTGTTATGCCTCTCAGTTGTCCAGTTCTGTTGCAACTTCTGCAACTTGTTTTGGGTAAGGAATGGAAGAGAAAGAAATAAATACTATATATTAATACAATAAAATTTATGTTTCATTATTTCAAAACAGAAATAAAAATAAATCAAGGATTAAACTCATGGCAAATGCTGCAAAATTACAGTGTCTTTATTAGCTTCAGCTTCCAGAACTTGACGACTTCAAGATTGCGAAATCCTTGTGTAAAAACTGGAAAGCATTTTCTTTCCTGCAAATTGTTTTGACAACAATCTTAGAATCTTAAAGTTCGAAAGCTTCTCCAAACATTGCATTGGATCCTCAAAGCTTGTCCAACCAAGTATAAAGCAGAGGAATCCTTGTAAAGTCTCCTTCCAAGTAAAGCATATAAAGGCTTACCTGATGCATAGAGTGATTTCAGCCTTGAAGATGAAAGATATAAAGGAAAGGAAGATGGATGATGGTTTCAGGTATCTGCAAAAACAATGTAGTGAACTAAAGCAGCTGCAGGTTTTTGTCAATTTTTTGTTCTGTAAGGAATGGAAGAGACAGGGAAAACCATTCAAGAAAACCGTTTCTTATAATAATATCTCTAGAAATTTGATAGAAAATAAAATAAGATTTTAGATGGATTATAATCAAAATAAAAATAATACAATACTTTTTTTGGCTGATGAACAAAAATCATGGAAGCAAAATTTCCGGTTCAATTCTAATTCTTATGAAGAAACAATGTGGAAACCAAAAAGCACACCCCTAATTCAAATAAGAAACTTAAATAAACAACCTTAAATAAGATTGGCATATAATTAATTACAAGTAGAGCTCTAGTAAGATGGCTTGCCACAAGTAGTATAGTGCTTAAATCTCAATCTTCTATGCATATGTGACGAACTTGTGCAATTCTTTTCCAGTCTTCGCTCCGTTTACCTAAAACCTTGTATCGAAATTCTCAAGTATCTCATAAATGTAGAAGAACTTGATTTGCTTGTCTTCTAAGCAAAAACAAGACTGGTCCAAGAACAATGGAGAAGCTCACAATGAGTGCACCAAGGAGCCCCCCGTTCATTTCAAAGGTTTCGTAAGCCTTTCGGGAATATTTCAACCAGTCTTCTCACAATTAAGTCAGAAATCAATTTCCTTATCATGATTATCAGGAAAGAAAAAATTGTATCTTAAAAAAAAAAAAGAAAAGAAAAGAAAAGAAATTAAACTAAATTCAACTAAATTAATATGGAGTTAGAAATTTCTTTACATAGTAGAATAGAATCCCATACAAGTACTCTTTCAGCTTCAACATTATTGCTTTGCAGATTTTAGTGCAGTAATCATTTACAACAAAAGCTCAGGTCTATGACCTTTTGATTATTCTACAACATAAGCCACTTAATGTTCATATCATGAACATTTACAAATTACAAGATTATTTGCTTTGTTTGTGAAAAATGCTAGACCCAAACGTTGACAAGATCATTTCAATCAAAAGAGGAAACTGCAATATCGCAAATAAGGTAACAGGTACACAAGCTACTAGGCCAATTGGAACTGCAATCCACTGTGCTCTTTGAAACAAAACCAAATAACAAGATGAACTAAATGCTGCTATCATGGAAGCAATTGAAAAAAATAAGGTTATAAGACCAATGATTAATCTCTTAGGCAAGGCTTTAAGAAAATCCTCCTCTGAATAGCGCGATGTGAGCGTTCCTAGAAACATTAGCAGTGAAGTAGACGAAGAGAAAAGAGCCAAAGCATCAGATATAGCAAAAATCAAGAAAGATGTTTGGTTCAAGAAAACGGGAATCCCATGATCATTGATATTACCACCCGGAACAGCAAAAGCAGCTGCGAAAACTACCGTAAGCACAAGTGCAGCTACTGTAGCACATGATTTTGCTGTGTCCTCCATCCATTTCTCCCCTTTTACGACCAAATCCTTGTGCTCCTCAGTAAACAATATTCTTGGAGTTTTCCCAGCTTTATTCGCACTCTGTTTGAATGTTGGCGGGACAAGCTTTTCCACTTCCTGAGGCAAAATTTTACAATTATTCTAAGATATAGAGCGATGTAACATGTAAGAAATTGATTAGATTAGAGAGTTGGTTGTAACCTTAAACCATTGCAATTCCCTTTGCATTTGAAGAGCAGCACCAGAAATTTTGCTTGATGGTTGACACTGCACTACTAAATGAAGAATATTGTTGTCGAATTTGTCTACCTGTGCTTTTAGAAAATCCTTACTTATATGTGTCTGATCAAAGAGATTATAGATATTTTCGTGGCGGTGTTTCACTGCAAGATGAAAAACAGTATGGCGTGTTGTTTCATCACCAAACCAAACTACTGAAGGGTAGGATTTAATAACCTCAGCAACAAACTCTTGAATACCCAAGCTAGCTGCTAATAGGGTTGCGGGTCCTAATATATAAATGGTGGCTGGTGCACTTGCTTTTATAGCTTCAGAAATCAAGAGCTTGAACAATTCCATTGATTGCTTATGCATCAATGCTGTTTTATAAATGTGGTGTAGAAATGGAATTAGCTTCAACACTCTATGATTTTGTCCTGATCTCCCTTCTGGATTCTCTATATCTCTGCCTTCAGGAACACTTTCTTTACTCGCAAAATCTACATCAATTAAAAAAATTAGTAGTATGTTGGATTTGAATTAATAGCAGAAATGAATTTGGATGAGTAGAACAACAATGATACACCAAACTTTGACAGTATCCAAGCCCTATTCCACCAGGAAATGCTTCTGGTTTGTTTGCTAATGCATTCAAAGCAGTCTCTCCATCATTTGTAAATTGGCGTGCTAATGCAGGAAAGCGCTTCAACACATGAAGGGCCTCATCTGCTCATCAAGAATTTGCAATAATGAAACTGTGATCAACACATTTATACCAAAATCATATCCCAACAGTTGAAGAAAGGATGTTTCATTAAATTAAACTAAACATAAAGGAATGCACAAACCATAAAAATCAGCAGATATGAGGATTCTAAGAAGTAGGACACCATCATGCCCGGCGAAAGGACTGGGATCCTCATCCTTAGTCACCGCTAGAAGATAATTGACAACATCTTTTTTACCATGCGCAGCAGCTACATAGAGCGGCACATAGCCATCTATGTTTCTTGTTTGAGTTGATTTCGGATTCTTTTCAACCAAAATCTTTACAACTTCTTTGTTTGAAGAGACAGCAGCATAGTGAAGAGCTGGGTAACCACTTACAGTTCGTACTTCAATTGCATCAGCTGGCATCAAGTATACCAGATTGCTTATGAACTCAGCAGAACGGCCACCCAAAATTGCCGCGTGAAGAACAGTTTCTTGATCTTCGAACATCTCAGCAGTAAGGGCAGTTGAATCATTATCAATAATTCCTTTCAATTTAATCCATTCGTCATGTAGTGCAGCCATATACAGTGGCAAATATCGGTTACTGTCATTTTCAGCTTCCATTCTCTGCCTCTCTGCAAACTACACATGCACGCTTCAATTTCCTAAAAAAAAAAAAAAAAAGAGGTCAACAGCCGGTAATCGATCCTGACAGCGGGGAAAATGAGAGAATGGAAAGGTTTGATTTGTAGAATAGTGTTATAATTAATTAGCTTTTCCCAACCTTTTCGATAGTAGTGATGAGTGTAGACCAACGATGAACAGAAGAAAACCTTTTATAGCACAAAAGTGATCCCTTCCCCCCAATCCAAGATTCGAATTTGAAACTGTATTTGTTATTCTTTTCTTTTACCAATGTATTTGTTTTTTTTACATACCAATGTATTTGTTGTTCTTTAAATCGGTCAATTCAGAAAATTTTTAAATCATTTCATTAGTTCAATCAGACTAAATATTCCAATTTAATTTATTAGATTTTTTTTCCCCTTCAGTTTTCACATACAGATAATTTTTTTTTAAAAAAAAATTCGATTTTGAACAATACCATCCAACCTTCAATTCTTAGAATTCTTTTCCCTCAATCACTGCTGCTCATAAAACCAACTCACTCATTTTTTCTCTTTTTTTTTTTTTTTCATTATCCGTGGTTATTATATGTTGATGTCAACTATAAACATATTATAAATTGTTTATACGTGGCATATATTTTCTCTCAATACAAAATAAACTAAATAATATTTCATACAATTATGTTAAATAAAAAATTCCTCTACAATAAAGTGCATTATAATAAATTAAAAAAAATCAGAAATTAATAAAAAAAATTCAATTTATTTTTTATTTAAAAATATATTTTAAATATACGAATATCTAAAATAAGGAAAAAGTGCAATATATATATAATAAAAAAAATATAAAATAAGATGTATTTTTTCTCATGTCCCTTATAGTTTCATTTTCGAATAATATATGATCAGATCCCCTAGTTTTTCGGAATATACAATTAGGTCCCTAAGTGTTTTTTTTTTCTTTTTTTCATTTTTCTTCTTCTTTTTTTTTTTTGCTTTTATTTTTATTTTTTTTTCTTTTCTTTTTCCTTTTTTTCTTTTTTTTTCATTCTTTTTCTTTTTTTATTTTTCTTTTTCCTTTTTTTCTTTTTTTTTTCATTCTTTTTC
>CATIWJ010038331.1:0-11182 GCA_949640765.1 Croton laevigatus | reverse complement strand
ATATTAGTAATTTTTGTAGAAAGACATCGAATTTGTTTGACAAGTTTTTTAAAATCCTTTAAATTATAGATATTTAGATTATATATTAGTTATTATAGAAAGTGACAATAATATGTAAAATACCCACAAAACAGTAGTACTTTTTTTTTTTCCGAAGCAATAGTAGTTAAATTGTTTTTGTCCATGGTATATTTTATGACCAGGGCCGTCTCGTTAAATTTCGGGGCCCTGTGCAGAGATTATAAATGAGGCCCCTATATATACCCCTAACCTAAATTTCGGGGCCTATGCTTGGTGAGGAAATTGCAAGAGAAGAAATTGTTTCCGTTTCTAACCAAATATAGCTGTTATTTTCTATAATTCAAGTTTATTTTTGGAATATAGTTTGATTTGCTGTAGTTTTTTTTGCTCTTTGAGTTGTTGCAGGACTGGTTATTGCATTGTAATTATATAAAATTCAAGATGTGAATTGGAATGTAGTGTTTTGGTTAGTAAAGTTTTAAGCTTTTGCACAAACCTATCTTGTTTTGCCTAACAACGTGTGCTTCAAGCTTAGCATGACGAACAATTTTCGGATTATGTGAACAAGAGATAGAAAGAGAGAGTTTACTGGGTTTGCTGTTGACAGTTGGAAAATGATTTCTAGGTAAATTAAGAGGATTATAAGGGAGAAAGCTAGATTCAATGAGGGAAGAAAAATGGTTTTGCAAGGATGGAGACAGTAAAAGAATTACTTTTCAAAATTTCACCATCACATGTGCTGCTCCCAGAAAAAAAAAAGAAAAAAAAATAGAATTAGCAATCAAATTTTCTGTTGCAACAATCAAAGCATCAGAGTTTCAGCATTAGAAAATATCTAAAACTTAATTCTTTTAGACCTTATAACAAACACATGGAGTGCAAGCTACAAACATTCAACAGATGCTTTAAACTAACTAAAGATAAATCACTGTAAACAAAACAAACATATTCCCTATAGAAAATTATATAAAATCCATGTAAGGAAGATTTATTTACCTGAAATGAAATCCATCAAGAAATTTCTCATCTGTTTGTGAATAATTTGTTTTGTGAAAAACATAAGAGCCCATCTGCTTTTTGGTTGTTAACGTGAGCGGGCGTAAAGATGATGGAATATAGTAATTTTAAATTATTTTTTTTTTAACATATGAAATTTTGGGCCTCTAATTTTGGGAGGCCCAGTTCAATAGAGCTTGTTGAACCTGTTAATGGACGGGGCTGTGTCTTAACAAATATTCAAGCCATTTTGATCATACAAGAGGTACAACACAAAAATCAATCCCACAAACCACTGCTCAAAGGATTGAATTATCCCGTTCTATTTTGGACTCTTCTCATCAAGTGCAGACATTGAATTCTGCAGAATATCTGCTGCAAGATCAAGTTCCTGCTCAGTTATGGTCAATGGTGGTACAAGCCTCACAACATTTCCTTTTCCAGCAGTTAAAACAAGAAGGCCAGAATTTCGGCATGCATCAACAAGTGGTGAGGCAGGTACATCCAACTCAATTCCAACAATGAGTCCTCGTCCTCGAATTTCTTTCACATGTGGGTTTCCAAGGAGTTTCTGCTTCAGAGTCTCTTTGAAGTGCAACCCTTTCTTGGATACACTGGTCAAGAATGACGGATCTGAAATTTTCTCAAGCACAGTTAGGGCAGCATTACAAACAAGAGGTCCCCCAGCAAAAGTACTTCCATGGTCACCAAAATTTATGGCTGAAGCAACTCTTTCAGTCACTAATACAGCTCCAATGGGTAAGCCTCCAGCAAGGGGTTTAGCAAGTGTCATTATGTCAGGGAAGACGCAATACCCTTCATGAGCCCATAGGTAACCAGTTCTGCCCAAACCACATTGTACCTTCAGAAGAACAATGAGAATAACCGAGTTTAATAATAGTCCATTTTGACAGGTTTCATGAACCATAGCCAAAAGTGTACAATAAGAGAGCTTAACATGCCAAAGCAGTTAAAAGGCACATTCTTTCTAGTAATAAATTTAGCAGTGGGGAGGGGGAGAATGCCTCCATATGCAAGAACATGAAAAATTATAACTTTTTTGGGACAAATATTGAACATGAAATGTCAAAATTCAACTTATAGAATGTTGAAATGCATGTTGCAAATTGACTGATTACCTCATCAAAGACCAGAAGTGCCCCAGCATCGTCACAAGCAGCCCGCAAAAACTCTAAGAATTCCTTAGTTGCGCTATAGATGCCACCTTCACCTTGAAGGGGTTCAACAAAAACAGCAGCAGTTTTCCCACGTTGAATTACTTCTCTTGCTACATCTATATTACCATACTCTACAAATGTGACCCCAGGCATAAGAGGTTCAAATGGTGATCTATATTGTTCTTTGCTTGTAAGAGAAAGAGCACCGATCGTTCTCCCATGAAAGCTGTTAGAGAAAGATATGAATTCTGTGGCTGGCTCTGCAGCATCAGGATTCGAGTGTCTTTGGTACTTCCTAGCAAATTTGATTGCTGCTTCATTTGCTTCAGTTCCAGAATTTGTAAAAAACACACGATCAGCAAACGAGCAATCTACTAGACGCTTAGCAAGATCTACCTAAACCAACAGCAGAGCTGATTCTTAGTACAAGAAAAGGTTCAGTAAATGACCCAGCACACAAGCATAACACGAATAACAGAGAATAAGAACCATTTTCATTCTAATTATACAGAAAATTCCTGCTATGATTTTCCCAGAAACATGAAAAAATGCATTCAATTTTGACATATCACACTTCTAATTCCACAGTTCCGAATGCCAGAAGATCAACCAAACAAACAATCCCCAGTAACAATTTAGTAGCCATTTAACCAAATAGATAAAAGAAATGCTTTTGCTCAATGTGAAAACCATACCAAATAACCAAACTGCCAAACCAATGCAAGTAAAGTTATGCAATGTAATTCTGAAAGTTAAACTTGACTTAAGAAGCCTAAGTTTTCCCGAACTAGAGCACTTGACTTGAGGCTATAAAACGACTGAAATAAATTCACAAACTTTCTCAGCAACCAAACAACCATAAACCCAAGTTAGAAATCAGAAAAAAATAATTGAAAGAGTGGATCGATGGAATTGTACCGAACCTGAGGAATGGAATAGTAGACATTACTAACATGGGTCAACACATTAGCATGCTCAACAATAGCTTTTATCCAGTCAGGATCACCATGCCCCAACGCATTCACAGCAATTCCAGAAGTTAAGTCTAAATACTCTCGCCCTTCAACATCATACAATTTACAACCTTTGCCATTGGCCAAAACCACCGGAGCTCTCGCATAAGTTCCAACCATGTACTTACTCTCCGCCTCCATCACTTCCTTGCTTTCTCTCGCTACACCGACTGTTCCGGCATTCTCCGGTGCTTTGACGTCCACGTTGAGACATGCGGTGACGATTGGCTTCCCGCAACTGAATTTTACTGATTCTCGCCGATCTTGTCTTTCACGATTGAATAAACGGCGGAGATTAAGTGACTGAGATATTGAAGTGTTTGAACAAATATGAAACGAAGAACTCATTTTGTATTCTCTCAGTTCTTCAAAATCAATGGCGGCTCAGCAACTCTGTTCGTTTCTTCTTTTCTAAAAAGATAAAGACAGCTGTAGTAATAAATGGGCCTTGGTTCTTACCATTGGGTTTGGATTTGATGGCATATGTCCAAGGGATATATACTCACAGTGATTACGATACGAGTTTGAACTTTTAAATCCTGCTTTCACTATTTTATCTGATTAGCTAAAAGTCTATTTCATAATTTTGTTAGGGTTAGGGGCATTTTTTGTCGGTCTCTACAATATTTCTTAATGCACCTCTGCCGTCTTCAAACCTTATTTCACCTCTTTTTCTGGCGTGTATACGTCATTCTTCTTCGGCTAGTTTGCTTCTGCATTTCTGGTTTACTTCAATAATCCAAAAACTAATACATTTTTTCGACTTGAAGTTCTCGCTTTACGATTTGGGACTTTTGTTTTGGTTATATGATTTGGGGCTTTCGTTCAAAGCCGCTTCGCTGATGGTCAGGTGGTGAAAAAGTTACGATTTCGTTGTTGATTGTTAAGTGGTGAGAAATTGCGATTTGTGGCTTTTTTCACTTTCCGTTGCTATTGACTGTTGAATCGGAGAATCGACGCTTCAGTCAAGCTTTGCTTCTTGATGAAGATATGGGTTGCTGTTGATGAAATTGGTTGGAGATCGAAAATGTGAAGCATTCCATCGAAAAATAATTTCAATATTTACTATTGTGTTTTTACAGTTGTTTGATCGAAGATGATGTGATGATGTTAGATTAAAATTTGTTGTAAACTTGTCATATACTATATTCTTGTTGAGAATGTATATTTGTTAGAAACTCATTGTAACCTAGCTAAGTAAATTTTAGTTGAATTTGAAACACCACAAACTGAATGTATACCGGTTATAAACATTTTGTTAACAGTCATATTGTGCTTAAATTGAATGCATATTATGCATAAATTGAATGAGTGTTTTAGTATATTTATTTTCTATTTATGGATCCATATTTTTATATATATTTTGTATCTGTTTTATAATTGGTTGTATGGAAATTTGGAATTTATAAAAAAGTTGCCGTATTTTTTACTGTTGAACGTGGTTGGTTTGCTGTATTTTTAATCAAGAAGCATTTGCTGACTCTACAACTAATTGGCAATTAACAAGGTATTGGTTTTTATGATTTGATGAAGCATTCTGCCTAGTTTCTATTGCTATAAAAAATTTAGTTATTACAATGATAATTTGTTACTTCCTAGATATGATTTTACAAGAAAACATCATTTGAGAATTTTCGTTATTCTATCTAAATTTAATGGTAGTTTCTCAATATTTTAAATTATAATGTTTGTAAAACAAGATCTGAAATTAAAATTGCCATTCAGCTAACCGTTGATAGTTCATTAGTTTGTATTGATGAATGTCTCATAAACTAGTAGTGGTAGTTTAGGTAATTGATTTCACCGAGTCAAAAGAGTATTAGGTATTCTACTATTTTTTATTTTTACCTTTTTTTTTTTTTTTTGAAAACAAGTTGGACTGTTATTGTATTTTTATTTAATTTTTTTTATTTTTCAATTATATTTTATTTTTATTTTTATTTTAGTGAAAACATGTTGGACAGTTGTTGAATATTTTTTTGTCTTTCAACTATTTTTTTTATAAAAACATGTTGGACAGTTGTTATATTATTGTTGAATATTTTGCCTTTTTTTTCTATGTTTGATTTTTCTTTTTTGTTTTTATTTGAAATATGTTGAATAATTATTGTACTGTTATTGAATATTCTTCTGTTTTTTTTTTTCTATGTTTGCTTTTTCTTTTTTTTTTGTTAAAATATGTTGAATAGTTATTATATTATTGTTGAATATTCATGAATAGGTTTTGATTGTGTTTTTAACTAAAATTAGTAACTTACTTTTTTTTTTCCTTTCATTTTTAATTTGAGGTTAATTTTTTTTTTTAAAATTATTGATCATGCTTTTGTATTTTATCGTGTTTTGTATTTTTTTACCTATTTTGTACATTGGCTTAACATAATTTATATTTTTTTTTTCGTAAGCTATGTGTTGACTTGCAGCTTTAATAAAATAAGGTTGATTTTGGTGTATCTAATAATATGAAATTTTTTTTATATTTGGAATTGTAAAAAAAAATATATAAAATAGGTAAAAATGTGTACATATGTTGTACAAAAATTGTACACTGTTAGAAAAAATTATACATTGTTAGGAGCGTATACATCACGTGTCCACGTATGTAAATGACCCTTGTTTTTTTCTTTTGTCCTGTGTTCATTTTGGTATAATAAATTTACCAAGTGTCATCTTTTTCACTGTAAATTATCATTTTTTACATTATTTTGCACCACAAAACTATTTTTCAAATTATTTTTATTTCTAACTGTTTCCCTTAGATTCCGTATATCCAATCCAGGCCCAGCCCACCATTAAGAGGGTGAAAAAAATCATTCGGAGAGGAGTTCCTTCCCGTGCATTCCAAAGTATAATTTTAAATTGTTTAGTTTATTATTAAAATTGTTAAAATTACCGGTAAAGAGTCCCAACGTTAGAAACAAGCAAAATGTATGAAAAGCTCTAGCTATATATTAGGGTCTGCCTGTGTTTTAAATTTACTCCGTCAATTTTTATTTTCCTTACTAAACTGTGTGTAAATAGTGTATAAACAAATGTGTAAATAGTGTTTTTGGACTTATTTTTTATATTAGTTCTATCTAATATGTTTTTGACCCCAGTTGAACTTGAGTTTGGTATCGCTGCTGCCTCACATGTTTGATCCAAGGGCTAATAAGAATTTACTGTCCCAACCAATTTAACTAAATTTCGAGTTATGAGAGCCAAAAAAAAAATTACAATTTTTAAGGTGTTAAATTCATTAAAATTCTACAAGCTATATGAAAATTTTAATTTGTTATGCTTGAAGCTCATGTTATTAACTTTTTTTTTTTAATATATAATTTCAAGGGTGATGCTGATATACGTTGGTCCTTACATAAGGATGAGTATTTTTTTTCTTTTTTTTATTCTTTTCTAAATTTTAAAAAAAAAAAAATTATAAATTTTCTATATTTAATTTCAAAATCAATTTTAGAGAGTCATGGTTTGCAGATTTGACTATGTTTGAAAAATATTATATAAAGTAATTAGAATCGTGGAACAGTCTCAACTGTTTTATTTATTTTATGTAATATTTTTAGAACAGAGTCAAATTTATAAACTGTAACTCCCTAAAATTGATTTTCACAGTAAATACAAACACTTTATAATTTTATTTTTTATAAAAAAATCAAATAAAAATTAAAAAAAAAAAAACTGTCGGTATGTACGGACAACCGTATCACAGCCTTTCCCTAATTTCAAACCATATTTTATCTAGTCAACTCTAGTAATCATAAATAGTAATCATAAATGGCTTAATTTTCTTGTCATTAGTCTTTAATGTTACATCAAAATATTAAACCAAATCTATAAGCTTGAAATGTCCACCAAGCTAAGACATTTTTTACATTTGATGATGATGGACTTGTTTAAATTGAACTTAATCAAATCAATGCCAAATTGATCAACCCAAAACGTCACTGTGTTGAAAATATCTACTCTACCCGCAGCCATTCAAAAGTGTCTCAGTCAGCTAATTTCATAGTGTAGGTAACTTAGGTTTTCTTGATACGGAAGTCAAACGTTTTGTTTTTTTTCCTCTTTGTAGCTTTCTGTAGAATTGTGAATTTGTTTATAATTGACGTAGATTTTATATCTACAAAGCATATTTCATATTGGGAAATCTCTAGTTTTACCCACCAACTGTTTGAATAAATGCTGAGCTAAGCTAAGTACAAAAAATAGTACTAGTAAACTATTCCTTAGGTGTCATCGTCCGGCTACAGGATCTGTTTCAAGAAAAAGAAACATGGGGTTACGCCAACTTGATTTGACCAAAACCCTGTATTGGTAATACTCTCTGTTCTGTTCTGTATACTGCTCATGTTCTAGTTTTACTTAACTTACCAGAACAGCTATTATTGCTCTAATTTTAAACATCAAAAGGGTCCTGATTTTAGTGGATATACTGGTATATCTGGGTATGTTGCAGAATGATGCTTGTTTAGATTTAGATATTGCAAAATAATGGTAATTTATGGTTGTATTGAAAGTGATTAATTAATTAATTAATTAGCTACTAAACGAACTTCGAGCAATTTATAACTAGTTTGGTTTCTTTATTGCTATAGAAAAGTTATTAGACTAAATGGTTTAAATATTTAGTTAATTACTTTATAATGCAAGTATTCCAAGACTCCGAGTTCAAGCATTTTCCTTTAAGAGAAAAGGAGAAAAAGAAAACACTTTTAGCTAATTTGCTACTTGCTGTTTAAAAGTAGGTAATGAAACAAATAAATCAGCAGAAATGCAAGTGATAGATGCAGATTTTTGGTAACTAACTATCTACCAAGCGATTTGAAGTTTGAACACAAGAAAGTTAGACACCTGAACTTTCTTTGCTTCTTTACAGGGCCTTGTTCTATAATTAGTGCCTTCTTTTATAAAGACTTCCTTTATCTTCTTCTCTTTTTTGGTCTTTCTCTATTATGTGTTTTGCCACCAATGGCTTTATAAAGAAGAAATCTTTTGGACTCTAACTGAATTCTTGAACAGGTGTACGACATGGTAATAAAAATAGATCAAGAATCGGTCTCTACAATCCGGGAATCTCGACTTGTAAGTAATTTTCGCATTACCTTTCCTCTGTTTGGTTTCTAAGAAAGTTACAGAAATCTCTTGCTGCTTCGGTATTGAAAAATGTATACATGAGTGACTCGAGTTCAGTGGTGGTTTTTTTCCCTGACATTTTCTTGCCAACTAAACATGGGTTTTCAATTATTCCGTTAATTTTTCTTGAACGGGTTGACGAGACTTTGAACTTGTTATTTAATAGAATTATCTAATGAAAATTTACTATTCTTTCTCTTCTCTAACTCTGTTTAGTTTCTCTTTTTTCCTTCTGTGGTGATCATGAAAAATTTATATAATTTGATTACTTATTATGAATTTATTGTTTACTGAATTATATGCAGAAACTCTACAAAAGCACTCTTTTACTTGCATACCAAAGTTTTGGAGTTGTTTATGGGGATTTATGCACATCCCCAATATATGTTTTTAAAAGCACATTTTCTGGAGGTTTATCTCTCTACGAGGAGGACTATGAGATATTTGGGGTACTTTCTCTGGTTTTTTGGACTTTGACTATCATCCCTCTTTGCAAGTACATTATATTTGTGTTAAGCGCAAATGACAATGGTGAAGGTGCTCGCATTTACCCCTCTCTCTCTCTTTATATATAAATGTATATGTGTATGTGTGTGTTAGAATGGTGCTTATTTTGTTTCAGAACTTATCTTTTACAGGTGGGACATTTGCATTGTACTCATTACTTTGTCGACGGACCAAGATTGGCTTTTTGAAGAGCCATCACCTCGGGCTTGAATGTGTACCTTCTCATGATAGTTCTGTGCATTCCAAGGAGACAAAATGCAGTTTGATTATAAAGGAATTCTTTGAGAAAAATCGTTCTTCTCGCATTGTATTGCTGTTGATTGTTCTGCTTGGAACTAGCATGGTTATTGGTGATGGAATCTTGACCCCCACAATGTCTGGTACTAGTTCATTAGATAAAACTACTAATGCCTTTCACTAGTAAAGTTTCATATATTTAATTCCTGTGCCGTTGCCATTTGTGTATTGTAGTTTTATCTGCTGTCTGTGGAATCCAAATTAAGGTGCCAAACCTACATGAGAGTAAGCTAAAATCCTCATCCTTGTATGATTCATGCTTCCATTATTTGATTCTAAATTTGTTTTTTGCGTTCTTCCACATTTAATAGATGATATGTCCTGTATTGAAGTTGTATTATGTTTGATATGCCAGATTATACTGTGGCAATCGCCTGTGTGGTTTTGGTGGGCCTTTTCGCGCTACAGCATTATGGAACACATAGAGTAGGCTTTCTATTTGCTCCAATCTTATTATCTTGGCTGCTTTGCCTTAGCGGGGTGGGCATTTACAACATACTCCATTGGAACCCTGGTGTGATCAAAGCTTTATCTCCATACTATATCTACAAATTTTTCCAGAAAACTAGGAAAATTGGATGGAGTTCACTTGGAGCCGTTGTTCTTTGCGTTACAGGTTGGTTTCAAGGAAACCTGACTAGAATCTGATTATGGTAAAGCTGATTTTTCCATTTTTTGGCCTATATCTACAGGTGCAGAGGCTATGTTTGCTGATCTTGGCCATTTCTCACAACTTTCTCTCAGGGTATCTATTTGCCTACCCTCCTTCAATGTCTAATGTTTTAAGCTATTGAAACAATTATAGATATGTGAAAATTGAAATATTATTTCCTTGTTGAAATAGATTGCATTTACAGGAGTTGTATATCCTTGCTTGGTTCTTGCTTATATGGGTGAAGCTGCATATCTCTCCAAGCACAAAGAGGATCTCCAAAGAAGTTTCTACAAGGCTATTCCAGGCAAGGCTAAATTATCAATAAATACATGTATTAAAAATGATTACAAACAATTGCATGTGGAAGGTATAATACAGGATTCTACGTCTGTTAAAATTACCATAGTTTAAATAGATGGCGTGCTCTGTCCTTGTACTGTGTATGTGAGTTATTGTGTATTATTGAGATATGCATTTTCAGGCTTTCTCTTATGTTTCTTCCTTCTCCTTTACTCCTTTCAGAGGCTATATTTTGGCCAGTATTTGTCATAGCCACTCTAGCAACTGTAGTGGGGAGCCAAGCAATAATTTCAGCAACTTTCTCCATTATTAGCCAATGTAGAGCTCTGCGTTGCTTCCCAAGAGTAAAAATAGTACACACATCAAAAAATATACATGGGCAGGTTTACATACCAGAAGTAAACTGGACATTAATGGTGCTTTGTCTTGCTGTTGTTATTGGTTTCAGAGACACTACAACCATTGGCAATGCATACGGTTCGCACTTCATCTTCAACATGAGATTAAAAAACCATGATATTTTATTTTTCAACCATCATAATCAAATAGTATTGTTTACTCCATTAATAGTTCCATCTGCACCAAACTTCGCTAAACCAAAGTTATTAAAAATAAATTTTATTTTTGGGTGTTTCCGCAGGTCTAGCAGTGATTGTAGTCATGTTCATCACAACCTTGTTGATGTTCTTGATCATTAGCACAGTGTGGAAGCAAAATGTTATTTGGGCTTTTCTGTTCATATTGGTGTTTGGATTTGTAGAACAGTGTTATTTCACTGCTTGCCTTGCAAAAGTACACAAAGGAGGTTGGCTTCCTCTGGTGGTCTCTTTTGTAATATTGTCTCTAATGTCAATATGGAATTATGGGACTTCGAAAAAGCTAGAATTTGAGTTGCAGAACAAGGTTAGCTTGGACAACTTGTTGACCCTTGGAATTACAAGAGTCCCTGGAATTTGTCTGGTTTACACTGATGTTACGTCTGGTGTTCCTCCAATGTTCTCTCATTTTATCACTAACTTTCCTGCATTCCATCAAATTCTTGTCTTCATAACTCTTCAGTCATTGATGATCCCGAAAGTTCATCCTGG
>CATIWJ010038251.1:0-10287 GCA_949640765.1 Croton laevigatus | reverse complement strand
AAATTAACATTTAATATTAATACAAATATAGAAAGAATCGTATATTTTGGAACACCTAAAAATGAAAAATAGACTTATATTTTGAGACAAAGAAAAGTACATTGACAAGTGTTTATGACATTTCATTTATATATTTTAGGGAGTGCATTCAATCAAGAGAATAAATAACTTTTAAAGACTTTTTGAAAAAAAGACTTTTAAAGACATTCTTAGATTTTTAAAGACTTTTGTAGAGTTTTTAAAATTTCTGAATGACTTTTAAAGATTTTATTTTTAAATACTTTTATAAATATTTAAAGATTTTATTTTTTAAAGACTTGTATGGATATTGATAGATTTTAAAAGACTTTACTTTTATGGATTATAATTTTTTTAATAAAAATATATTTCAACAACAATTATTTATCAAATAATAAAACTTTGTTCAATTCATTAATAAAGAAATTATGATACACGGTATCAATTATAAAATCATCAAATAATAATAATAATAATAATAAATTTATATTTCTTATTTAATAAAAATAATTAATTCTTAAAGTAGTATATAAAATTATATAAATTAAAATAAAAATTACACATTATATAATAAAATAATAATTTATAAATATCTTTCCATTAACAATATCTCTTTATCAATGGCATGGATCGGTACTGGATAGTAGTAGTACTGTTTGAGAGTAAGAAATGATGGAATTACTAATTCGATTGAGTAGAAGTAACTTTGATAGCTCGATCGTCGATCGGAGATTGGTTATGTAAAAGTCTATGAAAGTCTATAAAAGTATTGTGTAAACAGATAAGAGAATTTGTTCACTTTTCTATATGTATTTTTAGCTAAAAAATCATTAAAAGTCATTGTCTGTAAAAGTCAATGACTTTTTGAATACCTACAGACTTTGAATGACTTTTTAAAAGTATATAAAAGTCGTAATTGAATACCTACAGACTTTGAATGACTTTTTAAAAGTATTTAAAAGTCATAATTGAATACCACCTTACTTTCAAAGTCATTAAAAGTCTTAATTGAATACACATCCCTTAGCAAGTATATCCGGATGGGATTCCAAGAGGATCAGGTATGCGTTTAAAGGTTGAGTTCTGATACTGGTTTCTTCTAAGGTTTCCATGCAGATTACATTTTTGACAGTAGAAGACACAGCATTTAATTCTTAAATATCCTTTTGATAGCAAAACTAACGTGCCAATTTTCAAAACTCTCAATACTTCTGTTTCTGTGGTAAGTATAAATAAAGATGAGTAAAATCCTTCCCTATGCAGATAAATTTTACTTATCTTGTTTAATTTCCATCTTAAGCATGAAACCCAAAATTAATGAGAGTTTCATTTTGTGAGCTCTTATTGGATAAATTGGCGAATTTTGTAAATATACATCATTGTTAGACCTACTATTTTCCAATGAAAGATTGAAATATTGAAGTATATATTAAGAACTAGTGTCTGATTTCACAACAGGTAGGAAAAACGTTAATCTAAATATATGGTGTATATGCTGGCCGTCTTGTTTATGCATCTCATATATGTGAGAGTCCTTACAACCTTTTTGGTTGATATTTAAGCTGAAAACTTCAAATTTTTTTTTTTTTTTCAATCAGATTGGTTTTTATTGGAAAAGAAAAGCTATTATCGTAATTGTTCATATGGTACTGTTAGCAATTGCAATAAAACTGATGCAAGAAATGCTCAAGGTTTTGTTTATAATACTTTTTCTCAATGTTCCCACCTAGAATTTCATGTTCCATCTTTCATTTCAATTTCTAATAATCTATCTATGCGCCTGAATATGTGATTGATTCATTGCTCTAGTTGTTGCAACTCATACCTTCCTTGCTCAAGGGTTCTAGCTACCCAACCCCTGCCACGGTAACCATTTCGTTGCCGGTAGCCGTCCGCCTTACCTGGCTTAAAAACTAATGTGTTTGAGAGAATATCTGCTGAAACTTTATAAATTAGTTTTGTAATGTGTCTTTATTAGAGCTTCATAAACTATTCTATTTATAAAGGTCTAGACTAATCCTAATACGAGTCCCAATCTGGTAAAAACCCTAGAATCCTGATTAGAAGAACAATTAGGAGTCCTAACAACATAGGAAAATTAAATCAGAATCCTAATAGAGAAATGAAACAAATAAATGTATGGGACTTCAATTCCTTTTCATCCCATTTGGCGTGTAATGGCTTTAACTAATTCAGTATTTGGGACTAATAGTATGGGTTATAAATTGTATTGGAACTTGATTCTTAAAAGGTAGACTATCACAACTTCATCAAATTTCCATACGTTTGTTTTACTTTTATCTCTGTTTAAGTCCCCACTGGCCCGTACAAATATGAGCTTATAAGGGACAAGTATTGGAACCCATCTTGCACAAAACCAATTGGCTTGTGCTAAGTCAAATGCTTATGTTGGAAGATGGTAGACTTTAGCTACACTTTCACTCACAAACACTCACACAAAAATAAGAAACAAGAAGAGAGAAAGCTTTCAAGTGTTTCTTATTATTCACTTTGTTTGCTTGATTCAAAATGAACTTCTTGCATGAGTGAGTATTTATAGTACCCAATTTACATGAACGTAAACAAAATTTTAATTCATAAGTTAATAACTTTAATAATCTATCATAAATTACTTAATTTACTACTTAAACATAAGTAGCCATTAAAACATAGTTTAACAACTATGCGTTTTATCAATAAAAATATTAATTCAAGTTTAATATCTAACACCCCTCTGTAAACTTGAACCTCTCAGAACACCGAGCATCATCCTCAGTTTTTTAAAACTGTCATTCTTCAGTGGCTTCATGAAAATATCTGCAATCTGGTCATCTGTTCTCACATACTCTAGCTCAACTTCTTTATTTGCAACACACTCTCGGATGAAATGATACATTGTATCAATGTGCTTACTACGGTCATGAAACACTGGATTCTTTGCTCAAAACTAAGTTGACTTGTTATTTATCGTGATCCTGGTTGCCTCACTTTGCTCCAAGTTAAGCTCCTTCAATAATCTTCGTAACCAAATTGCATGACATGCACAAGAAGTAGCTGCAACATACTCAGATTCACGCGATGAAAGTGTGACAATCAACTGCTGCTTTGAACACCAGGAAATTGCACTATTTCCCAATAAAAACATGGTGGGTGTCGAAACCACAAAAAATATAATTAACCTACTCTAAAGTTTGTAAACAGCGATGAGCAGAGTCGATCCCACAGAGACTAGTCAAGTTTACTTCTAAAGTGCTAGAACAGAAAAGATGGGGTTTTTTTAATATAAACTGAAATAATTAAAAGAAGGAATTCGAGCAAACAAAATTAAAGGAATTGCAGTAAAAACAGGGGAAATTAAGGAGAACGAACCTTGGTTGTCGGTTACCAATGCAATTGATGAGTAGTGATCATAGACTTAAAAATATAATTCTTTTATCAAATGGTATTCATTGTTGGTTTTAAAACCTGTCCTCTCTTAATATTAAATAACTAAAAACATGTATTTTAATTGCTCTTATTAATTAAAAACCTAGATACGATCATAGATTTAATCAATTAATAGCTTTAAGAATTAAGAGAACCAATGAACAAGACAACACATATACGACATGCATTTAATCTAGATAAAAACTCTTCGTAAAATCTCAATCCCTAACGTAGTGAATCAAGATTATATGTGCTTCTAATTGAAACAAATAATGAACGTCATCTATTTGAATCAAGCAATAGATCAAATTAAAGCAACGACTAGTTGTACACCTAGCAATAAACCAAACTCAATCATTAAAATCAATTCAGAAGAATCTTTAATACCATTAAAATAGAAGAAATCAATTAAATTATAAAGTCTCACACTAATACATTCAATTGCAGTTGGTTTCCTTCAACCCAGGACTAAAGAAAAAAAAATGAACAGAAAAGAAAACTAGAAACCAAACTAAAACCTCTGATCCTATGCTTGAAATCAAGAACCCATGAATGCAGCAGAGAGCTGAGCTCCCTGTTTCAGAAGTCTCCTCTGGCCGTCTAAGAGAATCTGAAAAACGTCCCTCCTCCCCCCTTTTCTAGTCTGTTCTTCCTCCTCCTTTCCAGCCAATGCAGCCCCCCTTTTTTCAAATAATTAATTTTCAGCTCATCATCTATTGTAGCCACTCTGTTGCAGTCCCAGCACACCCAACATCTTGAGAATAATAATATATTGCAAGCCCCATTACTCTGCCATTCACTTCCTTGAAAATAATTATAGCATACTGTGGTGGCCCATTATTAGGTTGTGCTGCTTCAAGGAAATGATGGTAGGCTCTTCCTTTGGAGTTTTTTACCCAAAACGCAGTCCTTTATGCGTTTTAGTTTAGTTCCCAAAACGGTATAGTTTTAACAAAAACGCAGCTCTCAGGCCTTCCTCTGCAGTTAGCCTTGGGCAAGGCTAACCCCTGGGCAGTGTCAAATTCATCCAATTAGCTTTGGGTTCGACTTCAATACATCAAAACTCGAACAATTAAGCTCCAAATGCTTCCTTTTTTCCAAATCCAACGATTCCTAATCAACATAAGAAAAACTAAATAAATTCACATAATTAAACATAATAAACATTGAATAAGCACAAGATTAGGACTAAAAACATGTTGGATTTACTAGTTATCAAAACACAAAACCACTACTGCTTTTCCTATCATCAATGTCTCCAGCAAAATCACTATCACAAGAACCCATCAATTGAAAAACATCAGAAGATGAATAAAAGATTCCATAGTCAAGTGTACTTCTAAGGTAACACAAAATCCTTTTAGCTGATTTCATATGAGACATTGTTGGTTTCTCTATGAAACGACTTATATGTCCAACTGCAAATAGAATGTCTGGTCTCATACATGTCAGGTAGCTCAGACTTCCAACAAGGCTCTTGAACAATGTAGGATTCACATTCTTTGCATGTGCTTCCACTTTAGAAAGCTTTGTCCCAATCTCCATAGGGGTATTGATAGGCTTGCAATCTAACATGTTGAACTTCTTCAATATTGTTTTTGCATACCCTTCCTGTGAGATAAATATCCCATCACTCATCTGCTTGACTTCCATTCCTAGATAATAGGACATAAACCCCATATCACTCATCTCAAATTCATATTCCATTGCTTTCTTGAAATCATTGAAATTTGCAAATTGGTACCTGTGAAAATAAGATCATCTACATAGATACAAACAAATAACAAATCTTTTTCTTGCTTTTTCACATAAAGAGAGTACTCATGTGTGCATATGCGAAAACCACTTTCTTGCAAATACTTGTCAATTCAACTTTTCCAAGCTCTGGGTGCCTGCTTAAGCCCATATAATGCTTTATTGAGCTTTAGCACTTCATCTTCCTGACCTTCAGTGACATACCCCTTGGGTTGTTCTATATAGACCTCCTCGTCGAGATAACCATTAAGAAAGGCTGATTTGACATACAGCTGGTGAATTTACCAATGATTCTGAGCAGCAAGTGAAATCAGTAGTCTAATGGTCTCCATACGTGCAACATGAGCAAACAGCTCCTCATAGTCAATGCCCTGTATTCGTTTGTATCCTTTTACTACAAGCCTGGCCTTGTATCTCTCTACCTCACCTTTGGCATTCTTCTTGATCTTGTACACCTATTTGACTCCAATAGGCTGATGACCATTTGAAAGAGCAACAAGATTCCAAGTTTCATTCTTTTGGATTGGCTTGATCTCCTCATTCATGGCTTGAATCCATTTCTCAACTTTGCAAGCTTCTTCAAAACTTAAAGGCTCAACATCAGCAAGGAAACATAATAAATTTGTATCATCAAACCTCTCAGTTTCTTCATATACGTTTTCAAGACTCCGGTATTTTATTGGCTTTTCACTTGAGCTTGATGATGGTGATGTTGTTGATGATGATGCCTGGGATGATGGAGCTAAGGAAGTTGGTGGTGTGGGCTTAAATTCTTGAACAATTGTTTCATCATCTTCAAAATAAGGTAGGAAATCATATGATCCTTCCTTCTGTGAACTCCAAACCCATGATTTTCCTTCATCAAACTCAACATCTCTGCTAGTGATAAACTTTCCACTTTCTGGGTTGAATAGCCTATAGCCTTTTGAATTCTCATCATAACCGATAAAAACAAACTTCTCACTTCTATTATCTAACTTGGATCTTTCTTGCTTTGGAACATGCATATAAGCAACTAACCCAAAAATTCACAAATGGGACACACTTGGCTTTTGTGTACTCTAAGCTTTTTGAGGAGTTACATCCTTCAAACTTTTAGTTGGACTCCAGTTTGAAACATACACGGCATAAGAAACTGCTTCAGCCCAAAATTCTTCTGGCATACCTTTCTATAACTCCATTTTGTTAGGGTGGTCCAACAATTGTTGGAAATCGCCTAATTCCATATAACTCACAAAAATTTTTAAATTCATTAGAAGTAAACTCTCCACCTCTACCAGTTCTCAGAGATTTAATCTCATACTCGCTCTCTTTCTCAACAAGAGCTTTAAATCTTTTAAAGGAATCAAAAGCCTCATATTTATTCCTTAAGAAACCCAAGTCTTTCTAGGATAATCATCAATAAACAACAAGAAATAAAAGCAAAATTCAAGTGCCTAAATCGCATATGCCAGATCCACGATGTGTTTTCCACACAAGCTTTTAAACATACAGCTTCACATGCCTTCATGTCTAGTATGAACATTCGATTCTTTGTCATTGCCACCTTAGCAATAAGGTTAGCATTTTGATCTTTAAGCCACAACATGCACCCTTCCATGTTGATTTTACAACCATTCTCTAGAAGTTGGCCAATACTCAAAATATTGCTTCTCAATTTAGGAATGTAATAGAAATCTTGGAGCAGTTTGTGACCACCATTTTTGGTCTCAAGTAGGATTGTGCCTTTGCCATAAATCTCTACTTTTGTGTCGTCTCCAAATTTCACTTTGCCGTGAACTTTGGTGTCGAGTTCTACAAAGTTGCTTTTGTCTCCTGTCATATGATTACTGGCTCCATTGTCAAGATACCATGCACTTTTATGAGTCATGGGTTCTTCTCTGCTAGAAAGGAATAAAGGTTCAGCTACTTCATCTTCTTGCTTCTCTCTTCACTTTGACATTCCCAAGAATAATGGTCATGTCTGCCACAGGAATAACACTCCACCTGAGCTTTGTTTTTCCTATGTTCTAACTTCCATAGTTACCTCTTCCACTTCCGCTTCCTCTGCCTCTGCCTCTGTCTCTGCCTCTTTGACTTTTATTGTCATTTGGAGAGTTTTGGCCGCCTCTTCCTTGACCTTGTCCACGTCCACGTCCTCAACCATGACCTCTTCCACATGATTGACCACGACCACCTTTGGAAGAATCTTCTTTTGATTTGATTGATACATTTGCTAGCAAGGCTTGATCTATTTATGCTTGCTTGCCACGGTCCATTCTCTCTTTATAGGCTTGCAATGACCCAAATAACTCATCAATTGTCATGGTCTCTAAGTCTTTAGACTCCTCAATCGCAACCACTACATGGTTGAATTTAGGATTAAGAGAGCATAAAATCTTCTCAACTATACGTACATCTTGTATAGCTTCTCCGAGTCTCTTCATTTGATTCACCACTGCCAACACCTTTGTGGTGTAATCCTTTATCGTCTCACTCTTCTTCATCAAGAGTAATTCAAACTCAGCCCTTAGAGTTTGAAGCCGGACTTTCTTTACTTTATCAACTCCCATCACGGAGTTTCGAAGAGTCTCCCAAGCTCTCTTAGACGTGGGCTCATTTGCAATTTTCTCAAACATATCTTCATCTAAGCCTTGATGAATGATAGTGAGTGCACATTGGTCTTTTTTCCACTCCCTATCCAAAGTCTCCTTCTCAGCTTGATTGAGTGTTGTTACATCTGTAGGTTCCTCAAAACCTTTCTCAACTATTTCCCAAACTCCTTGTGAACCAAGAATGGCTTTCATTCTAATGGACCACTTTTCATAATTGGTTCTATTGAGTTGGGGGTACTGGAAAGAAAGAGAAGCTCCCTTTGTTGCCATTACAATCAACCCAAGCTCTGATACCACTTTGTTGGAAGATGGTAGACTTTAGTTACACTTTCACTCACAAACACTCACACAAAAATAAGAAAGAAGAAGAGAGAAAGCTTTCAAGTGTTTCTTATTATTCACTTTGTTTTGCTTGATTCAAAATGAACTTCTTGTATGGGTATTTATAGTACCCAATTTACATGAACGTAAACAAAATTTTAATTCATAAGTTAAGAACTTTAATAACCTATCATAAATTACTTAATTTACTACTTAAACATAAGTAACCATTAAAACATAGTTTAACAACTATGCATTTTATCAATAAAAATATTAATTCAAGTTTAATATCACCATGTTAAGAATCTAGGCCTAACTCACCAGAAAACCTGAGTTGACAGGTGTGGATTACCCAGCCTTATTAAGAATCTTATTAAGACCCTACTCCTTTCCGATGTGGGATTCTTCCACACTCCCCTCACGCCCAGATTCATCTGGAGCGTGACATCGGCAGTTTCTCTGCAAGAGGTCACCCATTTCGGGTGCAAGGCCCACCACGGGCCGCCCATTTCGGGCAATCATTGTCCATTTCGGACCATCGTCCCGACATCGGTGGAGAGAGCAGGCTTTGATACCATGTTAAGAATTTGGGCCTAACTCACCTGTAAACCCGAGTTGACAGGTGAAGTTTGCACAATATCTAACAGCTTATTGCTAAGTCCTTTACCTACTTTATTTTTATCTAATGTGGATTTAATTCCCAACATTCTTGATAACACTGATGAACGAAAGCTACATGCTAAGAAAGAACTAATGATGCTACGTAGTGCATCTTTTACCGTCTCTTTTTTCATTTTTGCTTCTACGCATATTGAACATTCAGCACCTCTTGTTCTTTACTAGGTCCGAGGCTCAACTTGTGAAGAAATTGTGCAGCATATTTTGAAGACATTGAAGTATGCATCTGCTGGATACTTGAACGGACTGATTGGAATAGATTCACATATTAGAAAGATTATTAAGTTTTTAAACGTTGGGCTACCAAATGTTTATATTCTAGGAATCTGGGGCATGGGAGGAATAGGTAAAACAATTATTGCTAGAGCCATATTCAACACAATCTCTTTGCCAATTTGAAGGTAGCTGTTTCCTTGAAAATATCAAGGAAGAGTCGAAAGTAATTGATTCGCTAGTTCTCTTCAGCGAAAAGTTTCTCTGTGAAATATTAGAGACAAAGGATATCCGGGATCCATTTCCATGAAGTATAGGTTCCGAAAGAAAAAGGTTTTACATGTTCTTGATGATGCGGATGATGTGGATCAACTAGAAGTCCTAATAGGAAGATTTGACTTTGGTTTGGGAAGTAGAATTATTGTGACGTCTAGAGATCGGCAAGTACTTAAGAATGAAGTTGATAAAATATATAAAGTTGCAGGGCTAAATTGTGAAGAAGTTCTTCAATTATTCAGTTTGAATGCTTTTGAGAAAAATTCCTCCCAAAGATGCCATAGAACTATCAAATAGAGCAGTGGGATATGCTCAAGGCAATCCCTTGGCACTTAAAGTTTTCGGATTCTATTCTATATGACAGAAAGAAAGAAGATTGGGAAAGTGCACTTGATAAGCTTGCTAGAATTCCTCAGCCAAAAATTTTCTGTGCGTTGAGAATAAGTTTTGATGCATTAGATGATGAAGAGAAAGATATATTTCTGGATGTTGCTTGTTTTTTATGGGGCTGAAAATTGATTTTATTAAGAGAATGCTAAATGGTTGTGGCTTCTCAGCCAGCATTGGAATCACTGTTCTTGTAGATAAATGCCTTGTTACTATCTCTGATAACAAGATTGGGATGCATGATCTATTACAAGAAATGGCTCATAAAATTGTTCTCCAAGAATCCAATAAAGAGATGGGCAAGCGTAGTAGATTATGGCATCCCAGTGATGTTTGTCAAGTGTTAAAGAAAGATCTGGTGAGAGCCTTATGCATGATATGTTATAAAATTCTTGTGTGTTTACATGTGTTTAGAAAAGTAAGATTAAGGTGAAAATAAATATCGTTTTAATATCTGTATAATTAGTGCTCTGTTTATTGATTGATATGTTTTTCAGGGAACTGAAAAAGTCGAAGGGATATTCTTGGACACATCAAAAGTGGGAGAATTGGTCTTTGAGTTCAAGAACCTTCGCGAGGATGTATAACCTCAGGCTGCTTAAAATCTACAATTCTAAGC
>CATIWJ010038162.1:0-18277 GCA_949640765.1 Croton laevigatus | reverse complement strand
AACAAAGCATAATAAAAATATGCAAAGCCTCCAAAATCCTAATATCCATCATGATGACAAGAGATTGACATCATCATGATGATTGGTTCAATACTCCATTATGGGTCCTACACTTTCTCTATCTTTTGATTTTATACCATGCCTCACAAAATTTTTTTTTTTTCTTTCCTGCTTTGTCACACCCCACAAACCTTCTAAAGAGCAAAAATAAATAAATAAATAAATATATATTCATTTTCCTTCCATTTCTCTACCTATAAATTTTTTTCATAAAAATTACTAATAAGCGCAATTTGGTGTATGATTAGTTTCATATTATTTTAGTTTAGATTATTTTTGTTATCTCGACACAGAAGAAGACCCAATGAATCAAACAACACTTAATGAAGACGAAAAAAAAAAATTAAACAACGAATCAAAATTGAATTCATTGTAATTACTTAAAATTTGAGATCCAAAAAATAAAATTAAAGTTCATTAATTCCATAATGCATGTAAAATTTGATAACTAGTGAATTGAGCAATAATTAAATTTGTATTATTCAAACTTCATGGTATTATTATAAAATGAGATTGAGACTTATCATAGTTGAGAATCGAGATTTTTTAATTTTTTACGAATCTCAAATTAATTTATGTGGCAGGTCTACAAATTGAATTCAAACATCATAGTATTATTAAAAAATGAGATTGAGACTAATCGAGATTTTTTATTTTTACGAATCTCAATTTAATTTGTATTTGTGTGGCCGGTCTAGAAATTGCAATAATAGAAAGCACACCTCCCCTTCAAAACATTGACCAAAGCTCATTAGTTTATCCCATTCTTTTGTCATATGTTTTTCACCTCGAACCATTTGCTATAAATACCCAATATCCATTACCATCTTTTTTATATATAAAACCCAAAACCAAAGACAAGTACCCAACAAAATAGCATTTCATAAACACAGAGTTTTGCTTTATTTTTATATGAGAAGAGTTCTATACAACAAGAATTCCTTATTCAGTTTCAACTTATACCCATCAACAACAACTACAAAGAACAGTAGTAATAAGATCAAATTTCTTTCCTTTTTCAGAAATATCATGTCTGGTCAATCTTCTGATTTCAATAGACCAAGAATGGTCACCAAAAAAGTCCTAGCCAAGCCTCAACATGAAGGTGATGGTGCTGTTGTTAGGAGAGGCATTGGAAGGTAAATTTTTTTTTTTTTAAAATTTACCATTTTTGTTTGTTTTCTGGGAATTTTGTGATGTGGGTATTGATTATTTTGGTGTTTTTAGGAGTGAATTGAGATCATTGGACCCTTTTCTTATGTTGGATGAATTTTCAGGTATTGATATAATTATGTTCTTTAAACAATGTAATAATGATCTCTACCTGTTTGATGTAATGACTCTGTGGAATTTTTATTATTTGGTTCTTGCAGTAACTCCTCCTGCTGGATTTCCTGATCATCCTCATAGAGGTTATTCAAACATTTTATTTTTGTTTTATTTTATTTTGTTTTGTTTAAGTTCCTCTGTTTTAAATCTGCATATGAAAAATTTTGGATTTTTTAAAATTCTGATATAAAATCTGGATTTTACAGGTTTTGAAACTGTTACATACATGCTTCAGGTACAGTTCATTTTGGTTTAAAATTCTTTTTAAAAAAATCTAATTTCTGGGAACTTGCAATAAAAAAAATATATTAATTATTTTGATTTTGCTATATGTAAAATATTAGGGAGGAATTAGCCACCAAGATTTTGCTGGGCATAAGGGTACAATCCATACTGGAGATGTGCAGGTAATGCAGTTCAGAAATTCTTTTTTTTTTTTAGTAAGTTATATTTTATGGAATTGTTGGAATCAAATAATTTCTTGTTCTTTAATTTGATTTTAAAATTTTCTATTTTTTTTATCGGTTCATTTTTGCTATTATGTACAGTGGATGACAGCAGGAAGAGGTATAATCCACTCAGAAATGCCTGCTGGAGAAGGAACTCAGAAGGGCTTACAGCTTTGGATAAATCTCTCTTCTGAAAACAAAATGTAAGAAAATCAATTCTACTGATTCTTTTATTTACAGTAATTTAATTCAGGGGAAAAAAGTATCATTCTTTTAGTTTCCGAGACAGGGTGGGGCCGAACACGAGTCAGTCTGCTTAGACAATGGAGTTTATGCCATCTGAACTAATAACTACGGCAAAAAAGCAACATTCTAGATTCTATTATATAAAACATAATTTTTTTAATTTTTTAAACAGTAACCATAACTGTTTACACGTTCCGGACGGCCATCTTGCATAAATGCGGGATGCTTTCGTACACCGAATTGCCCCTTTTTTAAACAGTAAGCATAACTGTAGTTGTATGCATATATCAATAATTGATGTTCTAATGATTCTTAAATTGAATTTCAGTATTTTCAGTACACGTGTGAAAATTTGCTATTTTACTATTTTTTCAGAATTTTTTTGATAATTAATTGGATTTGCTACATGTTTTCTCATCATTGGTTTCTTCTGATATAATGATTGAAAGTGTTCTGTGTATGTTCCTTTCCTTGACCTTTAAGATTATGCCAACTTTTCCCATCAGAATCAAGCAATTTAGATTCTTTATTTTGATCAGTTTATTGGGATTTGTTTTTATTTCATCGGTAAACATAATGCACTTTAATTGCGATTAGATTGGTAATCGTGATTGCATTACATTACTGTTTAGCAAAACATTACTGTAGAAACTGAAAACTAAACTAAGAACTTGTGTATCAGGATTGAACCAAGGTATCAAGAACTTTTAAGCGAAGATATAAAAAGAGCAGAAACAGATGGTGCTGAAGTGAGAATTATAGCCGGAGAATCAATGGGAATCAGGTCTCCAGTTTACACCCGAACGCCAACAATGTTTTTGGATTTTACCTTAAAACCAAGAGCTCAAGTCCATCAAAGCATCCCAGAATCTTGGAATGCATTTGTTTATGTCATTGAAGGTGAAGGAATATTCGGTACACGAAATGCTTCCCCTGCAACTGCTCACCACGTTCTTGTTTTGAGCCCTGGAGATGGCTTAAGTGCTTGGAATAACAAATCTTCAAAGCCACTAAGGTTTGTTCTAGTTGCAGGTCAGCCTATTAATGAACCAGTGGTTCAACATGGTCCTTTTGTGATGAACACACAAGCTGAAATTGAACAAGCTATTGAAGATTATCACTATTGCAAAAATGGATTTGAAATGGCTAAGTATTGGAGATCTCAATAAGTGGGTTCAAGGAAAATTCGCCCTCCAAAGACAATGTTTGGTAAGTCTGTAATGTAATGTAAGAAAGAAACCATTACATAACATTACAGCTTACCGAATGTTATCTAAGAGATTTTAAAATTTCAAACCATTAAGACAATGTTTGGCAAGTCTGTAATGTAGTGTAAGAAAAAAGAAAACTTGGATAATGGACTCATCGTTACGTTACATTACATTACAACTTATCAAATATAGTCTTGAAAATTTAAAAAAGAAAAAACTAATAATAAAGGTATAGTTTAAATTTCATGTCTTTATCATTTAATATCTCAATCATTCACTATCTCCAAAGAGCCATTAATGGAAGTTGAAAAGGAAACTTTGATTCAGTGATTGGAGCAAAGAGTTTCTAGAAGATGGAAGTTCTAAAGAAGGTTTATCAAAAAAGTCATGATGGGTCTGCTTACCTTATTAGTTGTTCATATATCTTATTATCTTTGTTTTTTTTTTCCATTTATGTTTTTTCACTTCTAGAGAAATATGTTGTGGTAGTTGATTAAATTATTAATGATTATTATTTTTGTTTTTCTTTTCTTTTTGCTATTTTCAATTTTTTCTTTTTCTTTTTTAAAGAGAACTATTTCAATTTTTTCGTTATATTATTTGATATTTTTATTTTTCAATTTTCCCTTAATTTATTTGATAATTTTGTAGAAATTTTATTATTTCATCACGTACCTTCCCAAATTTTATTATATCAGATATTTGGTTATCAGAGTTTAATCTCATTAAGAAAAATTATTTTCTCAGAAAGTAAATTTAAAGTATAAAATTTTAATTATTATATTTGCGTAGAAATAAAATTTGTAAAGAAAAATAGAATAATTATAAATAAATTCGCTAAATTTGTTAGTTATCTTTTTTTTTTCAAAAAAAAAAAAAATACATGATCAAAGCTAAATAATCATTCATAGCCAGTGATAGCATCAGCATAAATCTAAATTTGTTATTTATCTTAAACATTGAAGTTAGACTTTTATGTGAATCTGCTTACTACATGCTTTTTTTGGTATATAACCACCAATATTCGAACTCACTTTTTACCGTGGACCGACTAATCCTGTTCGGAGCTGGTTCCCGGGTTAAAGTTTTGCGCTCCTCCCAATCGTAGTTGTGGGGGATCGAACCTTAGTCCTCCCTACCAAAATCTAGCCCCTGGCACCACTAGACCAATCCATGATTGATGCTTACTACATGCTTTAATGTTTGTGTTCTATTTCTTTTCCATTAAATTGACACAAAAATAAATAAATAAATAAAATTATCTTTTACTCTATATAAATTTTTTTCAATATCAAATATATTTGTATCTCTTATAGGGACTTTTAAATTTTTGTTTTAACGAAAAATTAAATTTTTTAGTTAAGTTATTAAAGTTTAAACCCTTGAGCTTAAGCTAAAGAGATGCATCACTCTAACCATTTGAGTGAAAAATTATTTGCAGCGACTTTTAAATCTTAATGGAAGAATTATTAATTTTGGAGTTAATATAATGTTTATAAACCATAAGAGTGAGTTAATATAATTTTGAAAATTTCTAGTAATTTTTTTTTTTTTTGAAATGGGAAAATATTATAGTCATTGATTAAATGTTATATTTGCCAAATTATTGAGAGGAAATATTTTTATTTCTAATCTCATGATGGTTATAGAAATAGTGGTAGGGTAGTTTACTTGAGTTGGATTCTCTCTAATCATATCTATACATCCATAGGTGACCCTCCCACTACCAAATTGATTGCTTGAACCACTTCTTAAGCACAAGTATAGGGAGAAAAATAAAAAATTCCAAGTGAATAATTGAAAAAAAAAAACATAATTTTTTTGTTTCTTGTCTATTTGTATTGAAAAAGTTGAAGAGAACATAAGACGATGACAAAATAATTAGAGTCATAAATGAGTCAAATTACTTGGTGCAACGTGAATGATCGTTTGAAATTAACTTGAAAAATCAATGAATCAAACTCAAACAAAGTTTTCAAAATTTCTTTTGCTAATTGAGAAGAGTTGAACCTTTCTTAGCTCACAAACTTGTGAACCTAATTTATCAAATTTGGCTTATCAAAATTTTTTCACAAATTTACTTAAATATCGTTTAATTGAATATAAGTAGAGAAGAAACGTAACCAAGTTCACGGAAAATTGAGTGTTTATTTAGAGAATTTTTCAGAAATTAGGAAACTCAAATTCTGTTACACACGATAAGTAACTTCCCTTACCTAGGCAAGGAAGTGCTTGTAATTGTAGATAATTTCTAATTTATTCTTATTTTTATATTAAAAATGTTTATTATAAAAATATTTTAATATTATATTTTATTAAATAATTTAACTTTTAAAGAATTCAAAAAACAAACTAAAACTAAATAATATTTACCTTGGACTTTATAAGAAATAACTTCCCTGCAAATGTATTTCTCGAAAATTTAAATTCCCAAAAAATAGACAGTTTTAAACAAACGATGACTTAATGCATCCATAAACATGAACGAAAATTTGATTTGTTTTTATTTATCAAGTCAAATTCAAAGCTATTATTAAATCAGCCGAGCTCAAATCTTCAAGAAAAAAAAAAAAAAAACTTCCTAAGACAATCTTCGGCCCTGTTTCTGTTATATTTTATGAGATTCTTCCAAGGGAAACAAGAATACATGTGAGCGATAAAAATAAAAAATCATTCAGTTTAGAATTAGAAACTGATAGACATTATGAACAATATAGATTTAATGAAATTAGGATGATAACAGAATGTAGCAATTACATAGCTTAATAAAAAGAATTAATTCAATAAATCTATAGAATGTTTAAATTCTGCCAAGCATCAACTCATTTTCTGCATGTTTCCCAGGAAAATTATTTCAAGAAATTCCAAGGAATCTCATGCAAGCTGCTTAACTTAACAATAAAAACTCAAGGGCAAGATTGAAAAAATAAATAAATTTAGACAGAAAATTATAAAATGCTAAAATTTACTAATAAAACCAGTATGATATAACAAATTAACAGATTCATATCTAATCTGTTCAGTGTTGATGCTTGCTAGAAAAAAAACATATAAGAAAGAAACTGGCAAATAAAGCATACAAAACTAAGAAATACAATAGCTATATATGTGACTCTTTTAGCGTACAAATGATACAATCTCAGAAAACAAATCATTTCAAGATTCTCACGAAAATCCGATTACCCCTTTTTCGTATTTCAGTAAACAAATTTTTCATCTCTATAATTTCAAACTTATTTTGTAATTAATTCAGTAAAGAACCCTTAAGACACAGTCACTTAGGTAAAAAAAAAAAAAGAAGCCAACCAAATTGAATTAACTAACAAACCAGCCAACAAAAAGGCCCTGAATTTGTATGCCTTTGTTGAGTTGGGAGCGAGAAGAGGAGATTACCGGGAGCAGCACGAGGAAAGATAGCCTTGGGATTGTTTTCCATCATTACCGTTGTTAACAAGAGTTACCCTGTTCAATGATAGTTCGGCTTTGTAAGTATCCGAGTTCAAGACTTTTCGGCTCACATTGTTATATATCTCTTGGATAACAATTTCAAACGCCTTTTTAACATTTGTTGAGTCAAGAGCAGATGTTTCCATGAAGAATAGGCCTTCTTCTTCTGCAAGGCTTTTGCCTTCCTCTACACTTACGTCCCTAATGTTTTCCAAATCACATTTGTTACCAACCAGCATCCTTGCAACAGTAGTATCAGAATGAGCTGAATATTTGGGCAAATTCAGACCATTAGATATCTGATTAGGATGGAAATATATACAATAATCTCTAAGTGGTGCAGCAAACATGACATATTAACAAATTCGACAAACTTTTGAACACTAGGTGGGTGTATGGGATTGCTTGTGCTTTTCTCCATTTGGGTTTTAAAGAGCACTTAAAAAAAGCAGCACCACCTAGTGTTCAAAAAAACAAATTAAAAGCCAAAAATAAACAGGCATAAATGACTAGCTTTTAAGTTTAAAAGAGTTTAGAAGTTGCTTTTAAGCACTTTTTATTCTCAAGATCAAACCACTAAGAATAAATTAGGCCAAACTAAACTGTCACCATTTTCTAGTTGAATTCAATTTGAAATCCAAACTGGACATAGCACCTCTAAATTTGTAAGTTGTTCATGCATTTATGAGAATCATGCAATAAGTTTGTATGGTAGGGCGAGCTAGAAAAATTACATAAATGCTCACAACTGACACATATTTAAGCTCCCTTTTCCTTCACAGATGGGGCAAAGAAATCATGCACATGAAATGAGATTGAATGAACACAAGATAAAATACACCTACAACCTTAGAATTTTGTAAGGGCCCAAACTCGGTCCAAAGGTTGCACTATAAATTCAACCTCAAAACTCAAGTTGGCGTGTGGATATCAAAAATTAGGTTTTATCTTTTATCTACATAGCGCCCTCACACACAAAGAAACCAGTAGACCTTAAATCCTTGGCCATGCATGGGTTCAAGTCTTCTTTATGCTGACATTATCATTTATACTTAATACAAATACAAATAAAGGGTCTACAGCTCTAGATACAAACCTAGCTACTATATAATCTAAGCTAAAATATATTACTCCCTCCGTTCACTTTATTTAGGCACAACCTTTTATCAACAAATATTAAGTAGTTTAACTAACATATTTTATCAATTTATTTCAAATATACCCCCAGAATTTGATTATCGAGAAAATTACAGCTATTCTACGTTTTTATTGATACTACTTCCTTAATATTTGCGAGGAAAAACAAACGGTTGTGGCTATACAAAGTGAATGGAGGGGGTATCAGCTAACTACTTGACCAATATAAGCAGGTAAATCTCCAAGATTCCAGCCAACGAATAAGCCTATTCTTTCTTGTTCCCTATCATATAAGCTTCTTGCTTCTTGAAAATGAAATTTTCTTCAGAAAAATATATAGAAACTGTGAGAAGAGAATCTATAATGTCTTCTAAAAGGTTTATAAACACCACATGTTGGTAGAGCAGTTCTACTAATACAACTTCAAAATGAAAAGGCACACCAAAATACATTTTGGATCACATTTAGCATTTCTTCTTCTGAAATATTTGAATTCCCATCCTAATTCTCTTACTTAACCTATATAGAGACATTACTCGCTTAGATTCAGAACAGAAATGATAATGTTGGATACTATATCAATTGGTATTCATTTAGAGGCCTTAATTATTATATTCCCACCTAATCTATTGGACTCATTACTGCCTAATTTCCAAATTATGCAAACAACCCCAAAATTAGCAACCTCCTACAAAAAGAATGCAATCTAAAATCTTACAACAAACAAAATGGAAAATAAATGGAGAGCATAATATTTGCATATCCCAACAAATGCTACACACCCAAAAGCAAAAGACTGAAAAAAAGCAACAATGGCATCTGTTTTACAGATTCTTTACAACTTTTTTGAAAGAGATTCATAAATCGATTCCATTCTTCTAATTCAAGTTATATAAATCATCATTACAAATTCAGATCTACAAGAACTGACCAACATAACCACCAAAATCAACTCCACAATCCCAAATCAAGAAATTTCATATAGAATTCATGCAATTCATCAAACTACTCAATCAAGCTTCAACCTTTGAAACCAGACAACAAAATCCTCAAACATCAAACTAAATTCACCAAATGGGTATTCATCACAACCACCAAAATCATTCACCAAATCAAGAAATTTCATATATGATTCATGCAATGCACCGAATTATAAAGTTTCAACCTTTAAACCTAATCAAACAAAACCCACAAGCATCAAACCAAATTAACCAAACGGGCATTCATCAAACCCACAAAGAAACCCAAAAAAAAAAAAAAACCAAAGTTTTTTATTTTACTTACTTTTGAGCTCATCCAGCCATCGTCCAACGCTTTCAAAAGTTGTACGGCGACTAATATCATAAACAATGAGAGCACCAACAGCACCTCTATAGTAAGCAGAAGTAACAGCACGAAACCTTTCTTGACCGGCTGTATCCCAAATCTGAGCCTTGACTTCCTTGCCGTCGATTTCCATGCTCTGGGTCTGAAATTCTACACCTATGGTAGCTTTTGAATGTAAATTGAACTCATTTCTTGCATACCGAGATAGTAGATTCGATTTACCGACTGCAGAGTCACCAATTATGACGATCTTGAAAAGGTACTCCTCTCCTCCCTCTTCGTCCGACGACATAACGGAAAAACTATTGTCGTCGGTATCGTTTCTAGAGAGAGAAAGAAGATGAAACTGACAGAGAAGATAGAGAGGAAAGAGAGGCGTTGATGTGTGTAGTCAAGCTGGCAGAGACATACTGCGCATGTAGTGATCAATGATATAGGGAGCATATTAATTTCTTTGTTTATTTATTTTATTCATGCAATAGTAAATTATATATATATATAAAATCAAAATTTTTATTTTTTTTAAATTTTAGTAATTACTATAGGAGTAATTTTTTTTAAATGAATATGAGCAAAATTAAAATCTAACATTTATTTTTATTTTTAAGTATATTATAAGGGTAAAATTGAATTATAACATATATTATTAATGTTAAATACGGCGTATAGTCGTTACGATAAGAGGAACTATAATCTTAAAAAATCGCGTTTGGGATCTTTCCTTATGGTCCTCTAGTCTTTCTTTCGCATTATGTTTTGAGGTGTGTATATCTATTTTTTACAATATTATAATTTTTCCATAATTTACTCTCTCTATTTTAAAATAACAATCACATTTTTAAGAATTAGTAAGAAATATTTTTATGTAATTAAGACTAAAAGTATATAATATTATAATTTTTAAAATAATAAGATTTGTCATATATTTCATTTAAAATAATAATAAATGATATCAATTAAATAATCAGTCATTTATTCAAAAAATAATAATAATAATAATAATAATTAGTCATTTGATACTAGCACATGCTTTTATTAATAATATAATGAAAAACTTTGAATATTCCATTTTTTTTCACCTCAAAATTAAATTTTAGATCTGCATAAAATTTGGGTAGATATAAATTTATTTGTTAATGTTTCCCAAAATTCAAAAATAAAAGTTTTGATTAAAGTTGTTTAATGACAATTTTTTTTAACATATTGTTTAATGACAACTAGGGAAGGATTATTTTGGTAAAGAAATTAGTATAATCATGAAGAAGACAAAGAGGGTTTAGGTCAAAATCAAGTAGTAATCCATGCAAGAAAAGAAAAAGGTTATAATAATGCATCAACATCATATATGACTCCTAAGCCAATCAGATTAGTGTGAAAATATAAGTCATCTCTCCTTATAAAAATACATAAATTTAAAATAAACAAGAGATAAAATAATAATAATACTAAAACATTGAAAATTCACACTTAAATTTTTTATCATGTTGACACAACTATGATATTTGCACACTCGCGCCCTCTATTAGTGATATTTTTAACCACAAATCGGCATTTTTTTAGTATTTAAATAAGTGTGAATAACAAAAATTTTAATACAAACTTCTTGACATAGTTAACAATTCATAATTGCATAGTAATATTATAATTTTTATATAATTTACTCTCTCCGTTTCAAAATAATAATCACATTTTTTAGATAATTAATAAGAAACATTTTTATTTAATGAAGACTAAAAGCATATATTATTATAATTTTTGAAATAATAGTTCATTTAAATTACATCTTATATAGTGTTAATTTTTTTATTAAAGTTGTTTAATGACAATTAGGGAAAGATTATGGTAAAGAAATTAGTAATCATGAAGAAGACAAAGTGGGTTTAGGTCAAAATCAAGTAGTAAGCCATGCAAGAAAAGAAAAAGGTTATAATAATGCATCAACATCATCACTCTTAAGCCAATGGCATAAGTGTGAAAATAAGGTTTCTTTAGAAGTTTCAACTCTCCTCATTTTAATTTTTGCAAAATTTTTAAGTATTATTATACTTAATAAATGTTACCAATTTTTTCTTATAAAAAAAAAGTTAAATTTATCATTTTTTTAAAAAAAATTTAATAATTAATTATTAAATATTAAACTATTCTTTTTTTTTTTTTTGGTAAATGGTATCAATTACATTGGTTATAAATTAATTCTATAATTTCCATTTAGATTTTCCCTTCTAAGATATTTTAATTTTAAGGCATTACCATTTCTTTTCTTTTCTTTTTTCATTCATCATTTCCATTGATATAAAATATAAGTTATATCTCCTTATAAAAAATACATAAATTTAAAATAAATAAGACATAAATTTAAAATAAATAAGAGATAAAATAATAGTAATACTAAAACATTAAAAATTGATACTTAAATTATCGTGTTGATACAACTACGATATCTGCACATCCGCGCACTCTATTAGTGATATTTTATAAATTGACATTTTTTTAGTATTTAAATAAATGTGATCAATAAAAATATAAATATAAACTTCTGGCCATAATTAACAATTCATAATTACGTATTAATATATTTTATTTTTATCAAATCAGTCTACAGATGATCTATATATGAAACGCTCCTCGTGGAAGCATTGCAGATTTTTATATGGATGAAATTTTCATTTATATAAAAATTATATATTGTATCTTAATTTTTATAATTATTTCTAGGGATGTAAACGAATCAAACGATTCGAGATCAATTTGGTGATCGATTCAGAAAAAGCTCTATTCAATTCAAATTCTATTTATGCAGAATTGTTTAGAGGTTCGATCCATGAAAATTCAGCACTAAGGGATAGAGGCGTCGATTTTAATGATTTATGTTATACCTTGATCCGGATCAATGTGGAGCCATTAAATGACTTTAAATGCAATTATGCTCTGAGACACTACGTAGAAAATAAAAATAAAATACTAATTAACAGAACACATTGTCCATTTTACCGAAATTAAAGAACGAACCCACCAATAGCATGAAGAACTTCAAAAAATGCCCCTGCTTTGAATTGTAGATCCAGATGAACCGGCATAAATTTAAAGTAATCACTACCCATTTCCAAATTAATCTAAAAAATCTTACCCAAAAAAAAAAATTGTAATCTTCTCCTTCATGATATTTAATGATATGGTGTTGATAAATATGGAGTTTATGTTGTGACCCATCTGGAATTTCTTACGATTTGGAGGATTTCGCGTTGCTTCAAAAGGAGAAAGAATGGTTGCCATGACTGCGGTCTACAGCTTTGTTATTTTTCTTAATCAGGGTTTAACCTTCAAAATAAGGTGAAAATGGTTAATCGTCTGAAGTTTGGGGTGAAATTGATGGTTTGGCCTTGGGTGAGGAGTTGTTTTATATTTTGTTATTAATGAAATATAATACAAGGTGTAAAGTTTTAATTAGCTTGGTCACAAGTGAGGACATGCTGCAAATGAGTCAAGTGGCTCGCGAACAGCTCAATGCTGGGTTCGTTAAATGTTTATTCAAACTCACTCGTTTAATAAACGAGTCGAGCTCAAGTAGACCAATGCTCGATCAATTCGTTTGCAGCTTTATACACAATATTATTTTCTAGATAAGGATTGAAAAAAATAATAATAAAGTTAAGTTGACCTCTCATAATCATGAATGAAAAACGGACCACCCAATAAATGAAGGTCACTAAAAAATTTTACCCTTTTTTTTTTTTTTTTTTGAGAACCAAAAAACCTCACAAAGATAGCAAATTACTACAAAATGAACAATAGATACCATTTTACACATCTTTTCTGATGTTTTACAAAATTACAAGTACCTTTTTTTAAACTTAATTATATACAGTTTTTAGAGTTTCTAGTCTTCTATATTATTGAGTTAAAAACATGGTACAACAACAAAAATTAGCCTTAATAGAGTCCTTTCTTTTGCCTTCAAAATCCTTCACTTCAAAACAAAATCTTGTTTGATGAAAATGTATGTTAGCCAAATGTCATGTGATTGGTCTGCACCCACATGAACATCCTTCCAAATCCTTTTGTAGTTTCTGCAGATAAAAAGAAAATAAAAGAGATTAGTAGCATTTTAACATTCACAAACTAAGCCATTTCATCACCTTTTTTCGTTGCTCAAATTTACCGAATGAGAGTTTAGACCCAATTTGTTAAGTGGGGATGTAGCGTAGATTATAATCAGATTACATTATAGTTTATCAGAAATGATCTTACAGTTTCGTGTAACGATCAAACAAAGGGGAAGAACTATGTAAAGAGGGAAGCTCTGAAAAATGGTCATGGTTGAAAATTTTTATAAAAGTTTTAAACATGAGATTTTATAATGCAATATGATTCATGTTCGCGGGTTGTGTTCGTTTTCTTTCTGTTCATTTCCTATTCTAAATGTGTGCTTGTTTAATTAGAATATTCACACACACCTGAACTTCGGTTTGAAGGCCTTTGATGTGCTGCACAGCCAAATCCAACATGTCTGCATAGCTCGTTTGCTGCAGGAACAAATAAATTCAAGAATTAAATTCAAATATAATCTTCCGCATTTTCTCAAACATGTCATTAAAGAACCAGCAAACTTTAGCATATGAAATTTTTGAATCGGTAAATATGGAATATATGGTTGATTCCAATGCAGAATTGTAGATTCTACAAATAACAGAATATACCATAAAAGTACCTTATCCATGTTAGGGACAAGATCTTGTAGTTTTTTCAACCTCCCACTTATTCTGGTTCTTCTTTCCTGTAGATTAACATAAAAATGTAATATTAATTTGTATACTTCATATGCATCAGCCTCCTCGTATACAAATGAATAGAAAATGTATATATGAATACAAGTTTAAGCACCTAGACAAATTATTCTGTTACCAAAAGTAAATTTCAGAGTTTTATGATTCCCTCAGCAAAGCATCTACTACTCTTGCCAAAGAAAAGACTGAAAATGAAGAAAGCAGATAAGGGTATTAAGCTTATTATTCTGGTCTTATCTATAATTAACAACTAACAAGAGGAGTTTCAGTCCATACAAAATCCTCTTCTGCAGATGACAAAAGGAGAAATTTCTGTAAATGTCTGCATGGTGAAATCGGTGGAGCAACCCAACCGAACAATGGCATACAAGTTTATGTTCTTCCTAGTTTTGGCTGCTTCTGCATGTGGCAAAGAAGTTTCAACTGTCAAGCAAAGCGATCTTCACAGTTTTTTATCTTCTGCACATCAAACTATCAATCTATCTTTTTGGTAACATGCAGATGCAGATGCATTTCTTCCCTGCCATACATCCTTCTTGTTTCAATCACCATGACACATTTCTTTCTTGCCTCACATCCTTCCTTGCTATAGTGCCCTTCAGGTTCTCAAACTAAGACTATTTCAATATTTCAGGTACTTCAGATCTCAAGTCTTATTTTCATTCAAAGAACCTGTAGTGACGGTGGTAATAATCTAATTCGACCCTAAATGAAAAGGTCGAAGAAGCACGCTCCTAAGCAAATTATCTTGATTTCAGACCAACACTTCAATAGACAAATATGTGATAATTCTCTTATACATAAGTAGGTAAGGAGTAGTAGGAGGAGAAAAATATGCTGGTTACAGAAATTACATGCTTCTACAAATAAATTAAAAGTTCGATGAATCCACAATCTAATGGGAGAACCAACAGGATGGATCAATCAAGCAGTACCAATCACAAAAAAAAGAGCTGGCAAGTTGCAGGCTTTCAGAATATTCAAAATGATAGAACAGCGACAACTTGTAACAACTAAAATAGCCGATGAATCAAAGTCTAACAAAAAATTTGTTTTCAGATGTGACGAACTTTCATCCATGCTAAGAAAAGTATGTAAGAAGGATGTCTTCAGGATCAATCCAAGAGTTTAGAAATTGGTTAATTAGTAAAGATACATGTATTTGATGTCACACTCAACAAAGAGACCATCTTAAATAAAATTTAAGTTATATACAGTTAACATCCCGAAAGAAATGTGTTTGCTAGCTTCAAAAGAAAGCATACAGCCACTCGATGAAGAAAAAATGTAGCAACAGGATTAATATTTCATTGAAGTCTGGATTAGACTTTCCAGGAAAGTTTACGCAATGAATTAAAATGAATAAAGAGAGTTGATGGATTTTACTAACCCTCTCAGCAATGCTTCGTGGATGGGTGGCACAACCACGCTTGGCGCGAATTTTGCAAGGTACTGAATCCTCGGGAATACTTAATAGCTTCTCCACTGTTGCCATCTCAAGATTTGTCTGTGGCATACTAAACTGAATGATAAATGAGTCAGGTGATTTAACAGAACAAAATTACAGCAAAATACAACTTTTGAGACAAAAATTAAGCGAAATGATCACCAGTCTTTTGTACTATAACGGTACTTTTGCTCTAAATTTGTCAATCTAAGCTTGCATTTTATTTTAAAAAAAAAAAATTCCAGGCTTTTCTTGATGCATCACTATCTCTGTTCCATCAAATTCTGTTATGAAAAATGGGGTGGGGTGGAATTGTGAAGAGCCGGTATTTTGTACATATTGGTAATACTATGTATCTGTGTCATAGACAGGTCTATATTCATTAAAAATGATAAAATTACACTATATGGTCAGGACTGTGTTCATTGTTCATGTATTTTGCATCTCTAAATCATATCCGTTAGGTTCTAATTTTGGATTTGGATGCTGAATCCTAAATCACAGAGTTCAAAAATATACGACACAAATTGCTTTCTTGGGCATTATTAAGGTTATTGATCCAAAATCAGTATCCAAGACAGTGGATATAATCTAGCTCAGTTGTCATTGTTTGATATGTGATCTATCATTTTCATTTGAATATAGATGCATCTACAGTATAAATACCTATAAACTAATATTGTAGAGAATTAAAGACTCTTTCTTGAGTATCTTGCAATAAGCAAATCATCCAAAAAAGTTCAAGTACCTGAGTTTCTAAGCCACTGAAACAGTTATAAATGTCGCCATCAATGTTCTTCGCTCTCTTGCTTGGAGGTCCAGAAAATACAATGGAATTGGTACTATCCCAAGACCCCATTCCAAAGCCTGAAGAGGGATAAGAATGTTGAGAATTTTGGTGGCCACTGTTAGAGTTTATACCTTCAATAACATCTTCACTAACTTCAGATATCTGAGAAAGAGAATCTTGTCCAGTAAAACTCAATTGTGACTTCAATCTAGATACAGTATGCCCACCATTTGTGCCATTATGGGAGTTATATCTTCCAGGACCTGGAGTAATTGAAAACCCTGCCATTTGAATTGGCAAAAACAGCAGAAAAATTCAAAACCCTTGTTAGGATGAGCTACCAACATCTTTTCATTTTAGAATAACAATTTTTTTTAAGGTCGCTTTCAAAGAAATGAATTCCTCAAAATTTTATTTGAAAATGTCCAGATTCTAAAATAACAGCATATGGATTCATAAATAAAATTCACAAAATTTTATAAAATTCATTCTTCATAAACAAATAAAATTTTAGTACCATTTACAATTGTCTAGGAATATTTTAGCTTTGTCCATTCTTATTACAAAATTTGATGATTAGCATACCATAATGGATTCTTGTGTCATTCTACTTATAGGAAATAATAAAAAGCAAATGCAAGACCCACCCTAAGGACACTATGGTTAGGGGGCAAAACACAGCAACTTTATTAAGCTAATGCAATATAATCCCAATTGCATTTCATGAAGAAAATTGTGTGGCAAAATACTAAACACTATCGACTGGCAAAATAACGCTCCTTTAATATGTCGTTATACAATATAACTGCACTGTTTATTTAACATTAGAACAATTATACGAAATATTACGTTGCATTACAGCTTAGCTTAACAAATGTTATTCTAAGTTTTTCTATCACATTACACTATAGTGTACTAAATCATAGTATTATTCTGCAACACAAAAATTGAGATCATAGGGCTATTTAAGCAAATTTCTTTTAATGATCCCTTCAGATTTGACACAACGTATGCTTTAGATTTTAATCGAGTTCTTTTTTTTTTAACATAAATCATGTATTTCTTTATCAAATATTAAATCTCAAAAGAAGTTCTTGTGCATAAACATTGTTAATGAAGCCTGAATCTAATGCTGATCTAGCCAAATTATGTGCAACAACATTACAATTTCCAGAAAAAAAGGCATTTTTGTTTAGCCAGCCTTCCTGGCAGCACAATGGTCTCCTATTATCATAATCTGATCATGACTTATTATTATTATAATTAAAAGAAAATTATCTTTTATTAGTGCATTAGTTGGGTACATCCACCTAGCTAGATGTCATCTTTTAATCTAAACCATTAAAAAATCGTGAAATGTCAAGATCTCTCTTAATAATTTATTCTACAAATAATATAATAAATTTATACTTATATTAAATAATTTTCCATATGACAATAGATCTAAGTTAACTTTTTACACAACAAAATTAGAAAAGGTAAACAAAATAAATAAATGAAAAAAACACAAGTTGTTATTATTCTAAGGAACCCCATGTGACTTGACTACAGTGAAAAAAACTTATAATACTAATATTCTTCCAACATAACTACAGAATTTTCTCTACAAATGGGTAATTTTGTCTTTTAATTAAGTCAATCCTTATCATGGAGAAAAACCACGGGCAGCCCAACATAATACCAGCAAAAATTGATATAAGTACAAAATGTATTTAAGACCTGTTCGAAAAAAAAAAAAAGAAATTCAAAATATATATATATATATTAAAAATAATTAGAAAATAACAAAAAAAAATTCTAGCCACCAAAGAAATTTCTAAAAGTTGAGAAATTTCCCAACAATTCCTTTTAGAAAAGGGTGATGCTACTATGCAAACATCCTTGTATGCGGAAGAATTTTTTTTTTATTTTTTAAAAGTAAAGTTATAGATGGCTTGTACTCCCTCCGTTTTTGTCATTTGTTTACAAATTTTAGGGTTGAGTAGATTCAAGTTTGGCGTTGATTGTTTGATGGGTTGGGTTAGGTAGATTAAAATATTATTTATATATTA
>CATIWJ010038115.1:0-12931 GCA_949640765.1 Croton laevigatus | reverse complement strand
TATACAGCTATTGGTCATTAGTGCTTAGTAGTCAAAACTCATCAGTACTTTTAATAAGTCAAAAAGAAAACAATATGCTTTTAAATATATAGCTATTGGTTTTGGTTTCATTAGTGCAAACTTTATTGGGTTTTAGCTATTAATTATAGAAACTTGATTTTCTTTGTTCACTTGCTAAGATTCTATGGCTATTTTTATACCAATTTTCATTGGTTAATTAGTTTATGATGACAAAACCTTGTTATGTTCGAGAGGCATATTTTTAGAATCAAATTCTTTATTTGTTTAAACCAAGTCCAATACAATTTGGATTTTTAATTAGCTAAACCAAACCATTGTAGATCCAAAATTTAATATCAAAAAGTTGAAAAGTATCAAATTTTAATATTTTTTATTTTTTTACCAATTTAGTAAATATTATATATATATATATATATAATTTACCTTCTTTTTATCATATGTTGGACCTCCCAATATTTTAAAAAAAATAATCTCCTCATCTTCTTTTACCAATAATCTTTCCTCGTCTCATCATATCGTATAAAAATACCTAAAATTTACAAACGTTAATGTAAAATGATAAAAGAACTAGGCACGAAGTATAAAAATATTTAAAAATAATATCATATCCAGTTTCATGTATAAAAAATTTAAAATGTATAAATATCACATTCACTTAACACAGAACCAAACAATAAAATTAAATATTCTCAAAAAATAAAAATAAAAACTACACAGAAATTACAATATTAAATTAAATAAGTCATGTAATAAAAAACCAAAAAATTAAAAAGAATGTTTGCAATCTCTTTTCTCTCTTGCCATGTTCTTCATCTTCATTTTCATTTTCTTCTTCATCTCCTTCTTCCTCTTCTTCTCTAATTTCACCGTCATTTTTGTTGCAATTGCAAAAAGATGGGTTATTAGAAAGAAAAGGCGAGATTATGGTTTCGGTTGGAAGAGTTGTGAGTAATGTCATTGATATGCAAATTGAATTTTTGCTTTCTCCCATACATGCCATTGGTCTTCCTCTTCCTTTCTTCAATTTTCCATTGCTCCATACCTATATATGATTTGATAATATACCAAAGTTAGGAAATTAATACTACCTCCGTTTTTCTCATATCTTTACATTTACTATTTCACCAATACCAATACAAATCCACTTTTCACCAATACCAATACGGAAATAATAATAAATAATTACTAACCCTTTAAAAACTTACTTTTTCACCGATATCAATAAAAAATAATAATAAACAATTACAAAACTTACTATAAATGGAAATATAAACAACTAAAAAAAACACTCAAAAACGGAAATGTAAACATCTTATGAAAACGGAGGTAGTATATATTAAACCAGTTTGAGAAAATCGATAATATTATACTAATTAGTTAAAAAAAATTTTTTGACAAAATACTAAATAGTTAAAATTGAAACTTCAAATAATTTTAGTTACATTTCCCAATCATATACTCTATAGATCATCATATTCTAAAATTTGATTCTGAGTCTCTAATAAGGTACACGTACAAAATGGACGATAAAAGTAATTCTACATATGATTTATAATGCAGAAATTTTAAAAACTTGAGACTATAGCTGAATGAATGATGAGATTATTCCAAGTTTTCTAAAATTTCTGTTTCCTAATTTTATGAAAATTACCAGTTTGGAAACTGGTTATAATAGAATTTTGGTTTGAGCTGTTTATTATATAGAGTTTTCACCTCAAAGTAGCATTATTCTTCTTCTACAAGGGTTATACGCACCACGAGTTAAATGACCTCTAACTTAAATATTAGAGCGATGCATTTGTATGGCTCGAGGTTTGAATTCAATAAAAAAAAACTTAATTTGCCGATAAAAAAAATAAAAATTAATTGGTTTTTCCTTCTCATTTTTTTGCCTGTTCTTTTACATCCCCATTTTTACCCTTTTTTTTTCCTTTTACATTTGGCTTCGTATATTCCAAATGATAAAAAATTTTAATTAAATAGCTAACTCTGTGTGTTGTTTGTGATTGTGAAGTCTGCAGGAAGGCAGAATAGTTGAATATTGGAATGGGAAAGTTATAGAAAATGCAAAAGTTCAACATTTTCGATTGGTCTACTCATTATAAATAGGTGGGTGTTAGTTAGGTTCTCCTTTTGCAGAATTATTTATATAAATATAATATCCAATAGTACGTACTCCTACAGCTGCTTTCTTAAAATAAAAATTGTCGTAACCTTCATACTGCTCGTCTAAACGACTTGTAGGTTTAGGAATTTACCATTACCATGCACTTTATAAATTACCTTCTTCCCTTCTGGACTTGATGTTACAATTTAGAATCTTTAAGCATATGCAGAAAAAAGGATTTTTTTACATTATTATATATGCTGAAAATGGCATTTTAGAACAGTTATAAACATATGATCTTTAGATGGCTTCGCATTCAAGAGGATACAGTTTTTTCTTTTTGTTGTCTTTTTAGCATACTCTGAAATATATCAAAACAAAAGCTATATACGAGAGTTTCTATTTTTCTGAATTTACCTTTGAAAAACATATCATTTTCATGTTTTTGTTAAAACTACTTATAAGTAAATATCCAAAACAACAGGAAAATAAATGGTTTTTAATAAAAAAAAAATGCTTAAGTGCTACTTTTTAAGCCCAGCCAAAACACTCCAAAGGTTTAACACAATACACCTATTTGAATTAATTAATTAATATTGGTATTAATTAATTAAAATCTGTCCATGATGTGTGGATCATGGGCAGTCCCAAATCAAATCAGTAACACTATTGAGGGTTAAATGGCCTAATAACCCAACATCTATATATACACCATCTAATAAGAGATTGGGAGGTTGTTAGTCATTTCTCTCCCATCCTCAAATTTGTTCCATTTCATTCAAAGTTGTTAGATTGTGAAACAGTGCTATATGATTTTATATTCTATACACGACCTAGCCTGCTAGATCCTGTAATCGCTTCCGTTCGTGGGAATTCGTTCGTCAAATACAAGAAATATTTATATTTATTTCCAACTTATTATATATTATTGCGATTAATATATATGCAAAATCGTTCAAGACCCTTAGTTATATGTCAACTCTCAAAGTTTTTTTATACCAACTCTTTTTCAAATCAAGAGAAGATTAAAAAAAAAAGGGTTTAACACAATAGACCCTTAATTAATCGATATTAGAAATACGAACACAAATAATAATAATGTGATCACAAACTGATTTCATAAAAAAAAAAAAAAGTTTATGGAATTATTTTATAAAATCCCTCCATTCTTTCAAAAATGTTTCACTTCACTTTCAGATGTTAGAAAAAATTTATTGTCAGGTACACTTGGAGTTTTATATTATAAATTATTTTTCACATAAAAAAAGTCAAAAACATGATTTTACTAATAGAGCAGTTAAAAAATTATGAAGAATGTTATATGTTGCACACTATAAAAAGACAATGATAGAAGTATGGTTGGGAGCCAGCAAAGGTGGTATAAGACATTTACCCTCGAGTCCTAGCGGATTGAGTTCGAATTTCCCTAGATGTGGTGCGTGAGTTTATATCTACGTTAAAAAAAAATGAGACAATGATAGAAGTTTAAATTTTGATACTACTCCAGTTTTTTCATTTCTTTACATTTCAAAATCCTACCATAGGTTCAAGTTTGGTGTTGATAGTTTGATGGGTTAAGTTAGGTAGATTAAAGTAGGTTTAGGTTAGTTATAAAATATGATTACTGTAGTTTAATAATATATAAATAATATTTTAATCTACCTAATTCAACTCATCAAACTATCGACACCAAACTTGAATCTACCCAACTCTAAAAAAGTGTAACGAATTTAAAAAATTGGAGGTAGTAGGTAATAACAAAACTACATAAGAATAACTTTTAACATGATTAATTAAAATATAAATATTAATAAAATAATTATAAATTAAGATAAAGTTTTTGTTTTTATAAATTACAATATGATATTCAATAGGTCTCAAAATATATAATTTGACAAAAGATAATAAATTTAAACTGGTGTAAAATAAAGGGTCCAAATTATTCTTCACATAAATTAAGTTTGAAAAAATTGTTTACTAAATATGATGTGTAACTCTGATAAAAACTATTTAAAATTTTAGTTTAATTTTTTATGAAAGTAGAAATATTATATTGTCAAATGAAAATATGAGAGAAGCATATCAGTCTCCCAGAAAACATAACAAGAAATTGGAATGGAAGCTCTAGCAGAAAAGTAGCAAAATCATTTGAATAAAGTATAATTATTTTGAAGGCAAATTAGTTAACCTGATTAATGGTTAACATTAACCAATTTAACATTAGTAATAAAAAAATAAAAATGCGCATATGTACATACTCCTTTTTACTATCCAATTTATAAGAAGTACGAGAAAAATGTTTATTAATGTTTTACGAATAATTAATGCTAAAAAAGTTTACAATGTGCTTACAAAAGATTTGCAATAAGTTTACATAACCAATAATTGTACGCCATTGTAAGTGGTCAAGTTGAACCATGTGCATGAGCCGAACCGTGAACCGAATTGTGAATAAATACGCGGGGCAACGATTGAACCACAACCATCCAGGGAGGAGCCGATTCAGGTTCAAGCTAAAACTTAACAATGAACTGTCTGTTTAATGAATCGCTCTTGAATAGCAGGCAAATCAAAGAATCGAACCATTGTAGCCACCCTTGAATGGCAGAACTACCAAAGTCAGGACCAATCCGTGAACCAACTAATAACTGCAATTCATACAGTTCATGAATCGTTCTTGAACCACCACCTCTTCTATTTGGTTCAGGTTTAAGCTGTTCATGAACCGTGAACCATCAATTCACAATACCAAATCGACTGAAACTGAACCATGGGCAAGTCCATAGTAGTAAGTACACTTATAACTAAGGGTGTTCATTCGTTAAAACGTGAAAAAATTTTCAAAAATTTTCACCAAATAAAAAAAATAAAAAAAAAAATTTTTCCAGACGTTTTAACAAATTAAATAATTCTTACGAATTCTCCAATTAACCGAATTTAACGAATAATTTTCTAATTTAACGTTTTTAACAGAATTTAACATTTTTAAAGAAATCGAATAGTTAAATTTAACTAAACGTATAGCAAATATACTATTTTTTCAATTACAATACAATGGAATTTAACTAAACATAGAACTATTATCGACAAGGCTGCAAAAAGATTAATATTTGTCAATGATAAGGGTTTATATATGTAAGCCAAAATTATGAAACAAAGGGAAATGAATAGAAAACGAAGGAAGATAAAGAAAAGAGGCATAAAAGAAATAAGAAAGAGAGGAAAATGGGGCTGAGTCAGCCAAGTTTAATTTATTAAACGTGAATTTCGTTAAATCGTTAAAAAATTTTCTTCTAACGTGAATTTTACGATTTAACGAATTAAAAAAAATCTCTTACGATTTAACGGTTGACAAAATTTTTTAATGTTAAAAATTTCGTGAAATTCGTAAAATTCGTGAATTTCACATTTAACCGTTTTCATTTGAACACCCCTACTTATAACTTGGTAAAATGCGGTATAAAGTAGAGTTCGTATATCCGAACAAAAAGAACCATAAGATTCATTAAAATTTTAGAATAGCCGTCTAATGTCCTAAACTCACTTAGAAATTCAATTTATAACAGATTCATTCAATGAGAAACCTACCAAATAAAAGACGAAGCTACACTGTTATCGTAGTTATGTATATTCAGGTGCATTGTGAAAAAAAAAAAAAAAAGGGAAGAAAGAAAGAGAAAGACATTGTGAAAAAAAAATGAAGAAAAAAAGAGCAAGAAACATTATTCTCAAGGACATTAGCTTTAATTTCGAAAATAAATAAATAAATATTGATTGTTGTAGGATTTAATCTGTGTTTACTGTAAAAATAGGAAAAATGAGTTTGTTTAAAGATTCAAAACGATTTTTTATTTCATCAATATTTCACATTTGTGGTTTGAAATGATTTGATTGCACATTCCGTCGTTGATAATAAAATTGGTAGAACACTGGATCATTATTCGCTATTGAGAATGTGAGAGAAATTTTATGAAGTAATAGAATTTGGAAAACTTCACAGTTTTAAAACAACCCATAAACAAAAAGGGGAAAGCTGAAACTCTCGCATAAAATGTTTTTGCGTTTTTTTTTTTTTTTATCATTTTTTTTCCAACTCTGCACGGTATATTGTTTATATTGAGTCCGAGATCAATTTTAATAGTCCACAGTTCACATAATTTCACTCTATATTGTAAATTAAACATAAAATAGTTGAGACCGTTGAATTTGTAATCATATAAAATTTGTAATACCGAGTCGAATTATGCGAATTATCACCTTATGAAATTGATCTCAGACTCAGTATAAACAATTTACCGTGTCAAATAAAAAAAATAAAAGTGAAAAGAAACAAGAACTGTAGCCAAGCCCTAAACAAATTTGAGCTCTTTTGAAAAAACTTTAGAATGGTATTAAGAAAATAAAATAAAAATCATATAAGATGGATAGAGATTAATCCTGAATATTTCCCAGCTAGAGGCAACGGATTATTGTTTTGAAACTGAGAATTGGGCAGCCCATGGGCCCATAAGCTTTCTACTGGTGAAGTACCAGACTTATCCAAAGCTGTAAGGCCGCCCAGTAATTATCGGCTATCCCAACTTCAGTATTTCCTAAACCAAAACCAGGACAACCACATATCCGGATTCGGAACCGTTTATTGTTTTTATTCTCCGTAGTCCGTTCCGTTGGGAATCCTCCCACCCAACCAGTCCATTACAATTTGACTGCCAGAACAAATTCTCAAACTACACCAGCCGTCGGTTGAGCCGCTATATCCACGCGGCTCACGCCGTCTCAGTCTCAGCCGCCGTGCAGTAACGTCAATACACATCCTTGCTTTTGTCCTAATTTAGAAATTAAAATGGAGTGCAAGTAATTTTTTTTTTTTTTTTTCACATAGTCATCCATGCCAGGACCCGCTCCCCTGCAAGTAATCATTTTTTTCTTCAATCATATCATAGTGTATAGAGACTGTTCCTTAAAAAAAAAGGAAGGAAATTGACTACCCTTCACCCAATTCAAATACACAATGTAGAAAATTTAATTTCTTATTAATCAAACAAAAAAAAAAAAATCCTTCGAAGAGCGGGGTAGGAGAGATGGTGAAAATACAGAAAGAAAAAGCTAGCAGACCCAGGCTCGAGGAGCATGGAGTGAAGCAAAAAATATCCCTTTTTTTTTAATGTGGGAGTGGATGAATGCATGTGTAATATCTATATAAAAAAAATTAGAAAAAAAAAAAACCTTCTAATTTGTCAATACTTCAAATAAAGATTAAACTATGAGCCTATACTAATAATCAACAGAACATTTTATATAATGTCCTCCCAAAAAAAAATTTATATAATGTTCTTTAAAAAAAAATAGAAGATTTTATATAATGTTTAAGTGGAAAATAGAAAAAACATGAATTCAGTCAGTGTTATAATAAAAGTTAAGACTCACTAAAATTCAATAATTTTTTTAATAACATTAACAAAAATTAATTAACCATATAATGGCAAATATATTCCCTACCAAAAATAATTTTGATTAATTAAATACAATAAACATCACCTGGATTCATCCATTCTCAGGCGATATAAAAAATAATTGAAATTGATTAAAGAATTTTATATAATCCGGTAAATGGATTCGGAATTTGATTTTTGAGTGAACAGTAAAGTAGCTGCTTAATTATGGAGAGGCGTAGTGTATTGTGTGCCAACAAGTCGTAACGTACGGTCTGAGGGTAGCCAGCCAGAGCAGGCCAGCCAGCCTATTCCCGATGACGCAACTCGTAACATCACGCGCTTTTTCGTCCCGGCGACCCCTCACTTTTATTTCCCCCCTACTCTTTCGCTCCTTTCGACCGGCGCGTCACCTTCGCCGCACCGACCCCGTTTTCTTGTTTTTTTTTTCCTTTCGTCAGATCAGATCCCTCTTTACTCTTTTTTTCCTTACCTCTCACATCATTCTACGCAAACCGAGAATAACCTAACGCACCACCACCATGGGTGACCTAACGGAGTCCGTCACACCGTCCTCCACTCCTCACTCACGACCTTTGCCGATTCGTGAGGACTGCTGGAGCGAGGAGGCTACCTCCACCCTTGTTGAAGTTTGGGGGAGGAGGTATTTGGAGCTCAATCGGGGTAATCTCCGTCAGAAGGATTGGCAAGAAGTCGCCGACGCGGTTAACGCCAAACATGGCCATACCAAGAAAACCCACCGTACCGATGTCCAGTGCAAGAATCGGATCGACACCATTAAGAAGAAGTATAAGATCGAGAAGGCTAGGGTTACATCTTCTAATGGCGCTTTGACATCATCTTGGCCTTTTTTTGAAAGCTTAGATGCGTTGATTGGATCTAATTTCAGCGCCAAGAAACAGCAAGCTTCTCCGTCTTTGTCACCGTCTCCTCCCGTGGCTCTCCCGTTGCCTTCTTATCGGAGAACTCCTAATCATACTCAGGTTTCTATACCGATTGTTCCGATGTCGTCCCTGCCGCAGAAACGACCGTTGGATGATGGCTATTTCCGGAGGAATTACTCGGCGATGGCTGCGGCTGCCGCAGCAGCAGTTGCGGAGTCGGAGAGCGAAGAAGAGGAAGAGGAATTAAGAGAAAGGGAGAGAGAGAGGGAAAGCGAGGAAGATGAGGAAGGCGAAGGCATAAGGAGATTGGCTAGAGCTATTGAAAGATTCGGAGAGATGTATGAGAGGGTTGAAAGCGGGAAATTGAGGCAGATGTTGGATTTGGAGAAGCAAAGGATGAAATTTGCCAAAGATTTGGAAATGGAAAGGATGCGAATTTTTACAGAAACGCAGATTCAGCTTGAGAAGATCAAGAAAGGGAAGCGATCAGGGTCTAATGGTGAGAGAGATTATTAAAATTTAACTTCTCTAATTTGCCTTCATCCTTTACTTCTGTGTAAATCTCTGTTGTAATGTTAGGGCTTGATTTCATGATTGGATATTATTGTGGATTTTGTGCACCTTTGCTAATATTATCAGAAGACCATGGATAGAACAATAGAAATTGGAACTATTCCTTCAAATTTAGAAGTTACTGATGGTAATTTGTGTTAAAGTTGAAGTACTCCTGTATTATTATCTGATATTGAAGTCATCTGTTCTGGTTAGAGACTAAAAAATGTAGTTATTTTTTAAAAGCTTTAGCTTTTCCTGAGTTCTTCATGGACAAAAGCAGTTCTTTTTTTTTTATTGGGTAATGGTATAAATAATTGTGTCATTCTTAAACCTTTATGGATGCATATGTGAAAATAATGACAATATATTCTTGATTTTGCATTTGGTGCTGCATAATTTTAAAATGATCCAACATACCAGTAGCATTTAGGTTCTCCTTTGTTACTACTTGACATTTGATCCGAGGGGATTCGATCCTGGTTTCTTTTTTGCTATACAATGCCTTGCATCGACATTGAGTATATGTCTCTTTGATTTTCCAGCTAGGTGAGGGTTTTTAGCAAGTATCTCCCATCATATTTTACTTGCAAGGCTACATTAGTGAGATTACTTGATTTGATGCTTAGCCAAATTGTCTTAATTACTTGATTGCTTCACTTTGTGATTGTTTATTAGTTTGTATCTTAACTGTAAACTGATGGCTTCCACAGGGTAGATTAAGTTGGGAATAATTTATATGTCAAGTAATTTCATGAATGGAATGTAGTCTTACATATTGATATGCTCGAAAATAATCTTGTCATGCCAATTTTGGTACAATTATCTTGTTGATATCTGGCAATTGAGTAGTTTGTAACCATTTTCCATCAACATACCTGCATTCTATACTTCTAAGAAGATGCTATTGTTTTATCTCAATCTTTAGGCTAGTCACCCTGAATAATTGGTGCATTCCATTCTGGGTGAAAATAAATGGACATTTAGTGGGGCGAATGTTATTTATAGATGTTTGTCTACAGGAGTCATTTAATAACTTTTTTAATGTCAGGTTTGATGGGTCCGAAGTATTTCCAGAAATCTTATTTACTGGATTCCACAATTTATTAAGATGATACTAGTCCCATCTTTTCCTTTATTGATTCAGCCCCATTGATGAACATAGCTCTTATTAATCGCTTGCTCTGGCTGCATATAAAATTTGTTTCCTGAGTTTCATTCGGGTTGGAAAGCTGTCTTTCTATTTGTGAAACAGATTTTTTTCCTGTGCTGTATTGCGGGTTGGATGCAAGGTTGGTATTGGGATTTTTCGTTTGGTACAGAAAACCTTTTACATTGTGAAGTAAAATTGTTTTATGAGGGTGTGGAAATGTTAGTCTATTGTGATATTGTTTATTTTAGTGTCAGGAAAACCTTAACAGGGGACGTTTAGGAAGCTGTAATGTGATGAAGTCACATTACGGTATGAGAATTCTCTGTGATGTTATAAAGAAAATCATATAATATGTCTCTATTTGTATCGTAGTGTCTCGCGTCGCAATTTTGTGTCTTAAAAGCTTAAAGGCGCTTAAAGCTTGATGAGGTGGGTGGAGAGAGAAAGACATTTTGGGTTAGGTTGGGGAGATGAACGTGAATGTGATGATATGTCCAACCGCAACCTGGGTTGTCTTCATTATTTAACACGTGCAATGCTGGTGAACTGTGCTGTCGCATTTTGCATCCGATTTTTAAAACTATGGCTTTCTTTTTGTTATTGTTATTATGTGGGGAAATTTACAATTTGCTCCTCTGCTCTGCCCCGAGGTTATATTTTTGTGACCAAATTTCATTAGTTTTGTGTTGGTTAATATAATTTCCTTCCAAGCAGTCTTACATTTATCTCTATTAGTTTCATTTGCGTACCCCAGCATGTGTAGATCTACGGAAAAATATGCTAATACCGCCTAAATTGTCCTTTCACTTTATTACCCAATTTTATGGGATATATTTATCTACTCCTTGCATAGCGAAGAAATTTTCACATGCTATTAAATAAGGTTACAAAAATTGTGTATAGAATGTTACCTTCATCTAGAAATTTTTGAGGGTGGGCAAATATATAATATGTAAAATTATTATAAAATTATGAAATTTTTATGAAATATATTTTTATTAACTATTATGCTATTGATTTTGTATGTAAATTTATATTGATAATAACTAAAATTAAATAATTTTAAATAATTAAAATTATTATTTATATTAAGATTTAATTTTTTTTTTCCATTAACTAAAACATCATTACAATACAAAAAGCTGAGGAAATAAAAATATATATAAATAAGAATAAAATTAAGAAAAGAACTCAAAAAATTTATTTTATTATTTATATTGATTAATTATAAAAAAATTAAGCAAATAAAAAATAAAATAATAAAACAAAAATATTTAAAATAATAAAGAATATACATTACAAAAGAAAAAATAAATACAAAATAGAAGTTAAGAAAGAAAAATAACACTATCACATTGTTTTGGGATTCAAAATAGAACCACAAGAGATTCAACACTGCTTTGACCATTAGATCAATAAAGAAGCATAAGTGTTCATTTGTCATTTTAAATGATTTTAAAATGTCAGTGTGGCTAATGCCAACCCTTGGCTAAAAATATATTTCCCCGTTGGATTCTCTTATAGTTTTATAAAGTTTTCTCTTTTAAAAGAAAAAATAAATGTTTTATAATTTTTATCAGAAAAGTAAATTCATTTAATTTTTATCCTTAATACTAATTGCATTTTCAATTTTTAATAATTTGTCTCTTTTTTTTTCATAAAGATAGTAAAATCACTTACTAGTAAATAATTTATTACAATTAAAGCACACGATTAATTTATTTTAATAATAAACGAAGGTAAAGTTATACTTATTTTGAGACGAAGAGTTAGAATTTAAATCATTGGATAAATGAGGATACTAATTAGAATTTAAATCATCGGAGAAACGAGAATGCTAAGAGAATGATTTTAGGAAAAGAAGCCGCAATTTTGAAAATGCAAGGAAAAAACATGTTTTGATTAAAATTATGGGATAAAATATTAATTATTCCTAATAATAATTATAGCATTTACTTTAAAATTATTATTATTTCACGATTAAGGAGGTAAAAAAAACAATTGGACCTCTTTCAATCTGTCTTTGAAAATCTAGCGGAATAATTTTTCAGTCGAGCCATATTCTCTCCAAAAGAGGAGACGATTTGAAATAGCACATCTCATGAAAAATGAAAATAAAGTAATAGCATATGCAAAAATATAGTGTATATAACAAATTCCTTGTAGAAATTATACTAATAAAATAAAAAGTAGGAGAAAACGAGTATCATCAACATTCGAAAGCCAGTGCAAATAAAAGGTATGAGGCGGGCGCCGCTTGAATTATTGCCATTTCCACTTCTTCTTCTTCTTCTTGGATTATGCTCCACAAAAAGAATAATAATTTTGTGAATATTTTGGCCAATCAGATCATGGGTCTATCTGAATCACAAAGATTTGTTGGCTGTAGTATTAGTTGAAACTGGTTTGGTTGTTCCTACCATATGTGCATGCAAACATGCAAGAGTATTTCGATCTCTTTCTTTTATGAAATTTGTTTGGATCTTACTTTTTGAATATGGGTTCTAGTTTGTCAAAAAAAAAGAATATGGGTTCTAGAGTATTTTTATTATGAAATCATTAAAGTTTTTTCTTTAAAGAAAATAGTACACCAATATATTAAAATATCTCACAAAAATTATAATAATTATGAGAGACGCAACGTGGCATGAGTATGTTCCTGATAGATCATATTAAGTTGAAAAATCATTGTAGATCTGATGATTTAAAAATCTGATTTTACTAAAAATGATAATTTTATAATATTAAGTAAATGTCAATT
>CATIWJ010038085.1:0-11592 GCA_949640765.1 Croton laevigatus | reverse complement strand
TTTAGAATAATTAATTTCTTTGACGCTTCAAACGGCTAGTTTTCAAATATCCTCTATAAATACCCTCACATATAAAGATAGAGGTACAACACAACTCCTGCACTCTATTATCTTCAATTCTCTATACATTTTACTTCAATCTACTTTGTTTCATAAGTGTTTGTTGGGTAATCCTTAAATCCAACATTTTTTGTTTTGTTTTCATATAGTTGTGAGTTAGCTTTAAACTCATTCTTGTGTATACTTTCTGTAAAGTTTGGAGTTAGCTATAAACTCTAAGTTTTGAGGTGAACTTGTAAAACCTCTCTTGTAATTGCCATTGGTGCTTAGTGGAACCCAATTCCTTTCTAGGATTGGAGAAGTGGACGTAGGCTCAAGATTATAGCCGAACAACTATAAATTCTTTCTTTTCATACCACCAAATTTCCGCTTAAGAGTTTTTAAAGGCCACTAATTCAACCCCCCTCTTAGTTGCCAAGGGACCAACAAAGTTAAACTAGTGTGATAAGGGTATGATGTATCATATACTGAGCAGTACTGCAAACTTTTAAATAAGGATTGAATTGTCATATAGATTGATTTGTTATACGGATCAAATTTTCATATGGATTATAGCGGATACGGCCGTGAGAATTGCTTTGATTGAATTTTAAATACTGCAGTCTAAAAATACAAAATACGGAATTTGCATGTGAAAACCGAGTCATAAGGAATACATACAGTACCTTTATCCATGTATTCATCTAAATACCTAGTAGAGCAATTTCGTCAACAAATAGGAATTGGGAGTAATTTACCCAACTTATTGAATATATTATTTAATTATTTTATTGTATTACTTTGATGCGTTTGAATGAGATTTATCTTGTTTATTAAATGATTTTATTAAAAAGTATTATTTGAGAATTTTGAATGTATTTTTAAATACTTGTTGAGTTTTAAAATAATTATTGTTTTTTAATATTTAAAGTATCCACTGGGCGTAATTGCTCACCGAGTTAAGTGTTTTAACTCGTAGGTAAATAAGAGCAGAAGTAGACTCGAGGATCGTGTAGACAAGTCAACCGTCAGTCAGCATCAAAGAAATATTCGGATATATCCCTATTATAAATAAGGAATAGATTACATGTACTTTAATATTTTAAGTTGTGTAAGACATATTTTATTTTAGTGTGTTTGTAAATAAGGATGGTTGTATTTGATAATTAAATAAATGAGAATATTATTAACCTTTGAAAAATAAAAATATGTTTTAGGTATTTGTCGAGTTCGTACTGTAAAAGTAGGTTCTGTCAAAGGAGGTTGGGTTTTAATTAGGACCGTTGTGACCCCTCCAGTCTTTCCTAGGAATCTATTTGGAACGGTAATTCTGTCTAAAAGACTACTTGGTGGCCTTTCTTGGAAATTACCGAATCAGTTAAACTCTGGTCAAATAACATAAAAAAATATATGAAGAAGATTAAATACTAAAGTAAAGACAGTTGTAGCTCTTTTATGGACTTACTACGGTAAGTCTATAAGGGGTGCTATAAGTATGTCGCGACATATGGTTAACCTGCGCATTGTGTTATTAAAATTTAAATATGAAATATGGAAATGACTTGGAATTAAAAAGAGCAAAATACAAGAGTAGCTGCGATCTACAACCCAGTTAAAGAAAAATTCAGAAATAACTGTGATCTATGACCGAAATGAACCCTTAGTCTTATCCTTGGCAGTCCTGTCAAACCAGTAGAGCGAATGGTTAATAATTTTGACCTTAATTTTTTTCAAAAATATATTTTACGAAATCAAGGTAAATGTTTGATAAAAGTTTACCAAATGATTAATGAAATCAATTTCAAATGTTTACAAAAATGTTATATGCTCAAACTTATTTGTTTATTTAACTGTTTTACGTATTTAATTTGTTTATTATATGCTATGTATAGTACCCACTGGGCAAGTAATTGCTCAATGAGTTATTTTTATAACTCGCAGGTCAGTAGATTAGAAGCGTGTGATCTCCAACATTCATTGACGCCATCTAGCACAATCATTTTGGTAGAATTTATAAATATACGATAGTTTGGCATGTTCTAGATATAATTTGAATTTAATCTAATGTATTGAATTAGTATATAATTATTATCTGTAAATTATTTTAGATGTTCTGATGTAATTAAAAGTAGAAATTATTTTATTATGTAATAGTTAACGAAGTTTAACGGTCGCGTAGCACATCAACTTGGCTTATTCATAAGTTGGGTTTGGGGTGTTATAGCTGCTGTTGTTGATGAGCAGCAGTAGGAGAAGAAACAACCAAAGTGGCTCGCAAAGACCACTAAATCTAGGCCCTATGATTCACTAGTAAAGGAAGTTCAAAAGTGATAGAATACACGAAATTTTCTTGAAATGGAACCAGTTAGAAAGGGACCAATCCCAAAAAGAAGAGCAGAACTGCTGAGGAGAACCAGTCGCAGATGCAGGCAATACCATTGGATTTGGATATGACACCCACAGTTGATCTTATTAAGCAAAGAGAATGTCATTGGATTTGTAAGTTATAAAGGTTTAGCCTAAAACGTAAAAATTTTAATGTGTTGCTTGTATTTGACTTTGATATTTTCCTTTGAATTATTATTGCATATGAAAACGCACTAGGAAAAATTGCACAAGAATTTCCAAAACAAAAGCTGAATATTATCAAGTTGGATAGTTTATGGTTCTTGGAAAAAGCATCGCCACCAAAGTGTGATGAGAAAAAACTGACTGGCTCTGTGTAAAATTGCATCAATGGGCTTCCTGACGAGTAAATGACTGATATTGGATTTATTTAATAAGAATATGATGCTATTATCTAATTTTCTATCTTATTATTGATAGTTGGACTGTGAAAGCAAATGAATTTGGCTTTTGGTCTCTTGGGAAGCATGACTTAGATTATTTCAAAGAAAAGTCGATTTGGTTTAATGATACAATTAATATTTTTTAACTCTCACCTCCTCTTTTTGTTAATAGCTTTTTAAAAGCTCTATAGATTTTGTAAATTCAATCTTTATATTATTTTAGATCATCTTCCTATACCTGATGTTACTCTAGAGAGAATAGGAATTTCTCATTTGTAATAATATTTTTGAATTATCTATTTGCATCTAGGATCTTTTTTCCCTTATGGCTAACAAATTTATTTTTGAGTCTTACTTTTAATTCACTTTATTGTAGACCAAATTTTCATGTTGCTATGTGGAAGTGGAATTACCTGAACATTATTTCTTAGAATGAGCTACCATAAAGGATTTTAAAAGAGCAACAAAAGTAACTACATTATTTAAATTTGAGTTGTTACTTCTAATCATGTATACCTGATCAATTGAACTGATTGCTTATGTGGAGGATAAGAAAGTCTCTGTTGTATGATTGATTATTGTATGATATTACAAATTTTTGTGATTGTTTACTGTATGATTATGCATATTTTTGTACCAGTATATTATCAATCCCATTGGTACTCAATGATTACTCATGTGGAGGACAAAAAAATCTATGTGTTAGACACTCTTGAACAAGGGAAATTTTACTATGACACTAAGGAGTTTGTGGTACGTACAAGCTTGATTGCAACTTATTTTACTATGAAAGAACATAAGATGAGAAATTCTTTTTTTTTTTTTGTTTTTGTTTTTTTGGGTGTAGGGATGGGTTGTTAATAAATTAATTAGCAAGAATTGCCAAGGACATTCAATCTTGTCTCAGACTTCTCAAAACAAAGTGATGGTTCTAATTGCGGACCTCTCTCTTTGAAAGCCATGCAATGTTGAGCGATGGGATATCAACCCTCATTTCCAGATAAAGTATGAAGAATCATGTTATTCTCTTGTAGCATTTTTTTTCTCAATATATGACACTTGATTTGAAATTTTGATGTACAGGTTGATTATGACATTGCAAGGAAATTTATTGTTTGGAAAATTACAGTGGACCGACCCATAAATTCCTTAATGTATGATCGGGCATTGACATTTGGACCACCTAAAAAACTTCTAATTTTGGACCTAAATGGAGTGCTTTTGCACACATAATAAAGAGCAAAATGTGAGAGCTATGTCTGACTTAAAATTTTAAAGCTAATTTATACATATTGATGGCCAACTAATTAGATTACTTTTGTAAAATGAATCAATTCTTAATAATATATTGAATTGTGAATGACATCCTTTTATAAGGAAGGAATACAAATTAAGTATGATAGAATAAAGGGAAGAGCTAAGAATAAGCTAACAACATTTTGACTTAATGAATAAGTCTTATTGACTAGGAATAAATTACGAAAAGTAGCAAAACTACTCTAACAAACTAAATAATTAAAATTGTTATTTAATTTACAATTATCCTTTAATATCTCTCAGCAAAATGGACGGTCTCGAGACTATACCAATCCTGGACAGCAATGTGGATAATCTAGCCAAAGCAAGAGGCTTAGTTATAACATTGGCTAACAAATCATCTCCTAAAATATGTTGAACCTGAAGTGTCCCAAGTTGTACCTTTTTACGGACAAAATGAAAAGCTAGACCTAAGTGCTTCATTCTTGAATGAAAAATTGAGTTCTTGGAGTAATGAGTAGCACTTAGGTTGTCACAATATATGGTTGGTGACGATGGTAATGGAACACGGAGTTCAGTTAACAGTGATTGTAGCCAAAGTAGCTCAGCAGTAGTGGATGCAACAGCACGAAATTCAGCTTTAGTGGTTGATCTAGCAACACCTTGTTGCTTTTTAGAACCCCAAGACAGTGGATTGCGCCCAAGATAAACAATATAACTAGTAGTTGAGATATATGTATCGCGATCACCAGCCCAATCTGTATCAACATAAGTATGGCGGCAAAGTGGGGAGTCTCGATGAAGGACTAGACCATGGTCGATGGTGCCGTTCAAGTAGCGTAGCAGTCGTCTAAGAGCTGTCCAGTGCAAGTGAGTAAGCTTGTGCATAAATTATGGTAATTTATTGATCGCAAAGGCAACATCTATACGAGTGAGAGTCAAATATTGCAAGCCTCCAACCAAGGCAGTACCAGCATTGACAGTGAGTGGAGGATAAACTATCAGTGGCGTCGAAATTGGTTTAGCAAGAGTCATATTAGCACAAGTGAGGAGGTCTCCAATATATTTCTTTTGACTAAGAAACAAACCATAAGCATGTGGGATAACCTCAACCCCAAGAAAGTATGACAATGGACCCAAATCTTTCAAGGAAAATCATGAGGCCAGTGAATGATGAGCTCCTGCAAAGCATTAGGTGATGGCCCTGTAACAATTATATCATCGAAATAAACAAGTGAGTAGAATGTCTGACCATGCCTATGATACAAGAATAGCGAAGTGTCAGCAATCGAGTTTGTGAACTTGAAGGAAAGGAAAAATGACCAAAGCTCATTGTACCAAGCTTATGGGGCTTGTTTAAGACCGTAGATTGCTTTACGTAGCTTACACAAATGAGTGGGGTGATCTTTGTCCAAGAAACCAGGTGATTGGGACATATATACATCATTTTGAAGAAAACCTTGGAGGAATGTATTATTGATATCAAGTTGTCGAATGGACCAACCACGAGTCACTGTTAGGGACAATATCAAGCGAATAGTAGTTGGCTTTACAATGGGACTAAAAGCCTCAGTGAAATCAATATCGGGTCGTTGATGAAATCCCTTTGCTAAAAGTTGAGCTTTGTAGCGTTCAATAGCACCAAATGATTTGTATTTGATTCGATAAACCCATTTGTTGCCAACTAAGTTTTGTGATGGGTGAGGAGGCACAAGATCCCATGTTTGATTCGAATGAGAGCTTGGTATTCATCAATCATGACAGCCCGTCATTAAGGATTTTTAAGAGCTTGGGTAATGTTTTGTGGTTCGGTTGGAGAGGGGTTAAGAGTGGTGGTGTTTGCATATTTGAGGTTAGGATTTCTGATGTTGTTTTGTAGCCTAGTAACCACAGTCTGTAAGGGACGAGTGGGAGGCAATGGTGGTAATTGAGGTGGTGGCGAAGTAAATGTTGAGGCAGGCTGCATTTGTGGTGGTGTAGCAGTAGTGGAAGCAGATTGTGAGGGAGCAGAAGGGACCTCAACGTGAGGTTGCACAATGGGTAATATAGGGACATTAAGCACTATCCATTCCTCGACAAAAGATGATCTCGATGGCTCAACAGTCCTATACAAGTCAACAAAAAGGAAAACATCTTCTACAAATTTCACATGTCTTGATGTTTATTATGCGGTTAGTATATGGATGAAGATAATGATACGCACTTTGAGATGAGGAATAGCCTATGAACACATAATGAAGAGACTTGGGATCAAGTTTGTGAGAGGAATAAAGCCGTAGCCAAGGATAACAAATGAACCTGAAATTTCTAAGCTTGTGATAATTTGGAGCATGACCAAATAACTTGTGATAAGTGAGGCATTGTTAAGAGTGGGAGTGGGTAAATGATTTGTCAAATATGTAGCAGTGGACAAAGCATTTGACCAAAAAGTGAGAGGTAATTTAGCATGAGTGACCAAAGATAACCCCGTTTCAATAATATGATGATGTCGACGTTTGGCATAGCCATTGTTTTCGAGTGTGTGAGGAGAAGTAAGATGGGAGATGCCATTTGTTGATAGATAGGAGGTTAATTTTTGATATTTACCACCATTATCACTAAAGAATTGTTTAATTTTACGGTTAAAAAAATTTTCTACTAAGGCTTTTAATTTAAAAAAAAATCAAAAACCTCTAATTTCCTTTTACGTGGATAAAACCAAATATATTTAGTGAAATGGTCAACAAATATGACATAGTATTTATAGTCATCAATTGAGTGAATTGGAGTAGTCTAAACATCTGAAAATATAAGTTCAAGAGGACTTTGAGAAGTAAGAGATGAAAGGAAAAATGGCATTTTGTGACTTTTATTGATGTTGCAAGCATTATAATTGGACATTATAAATTGCGGAATTGATAAATGAAAGCTAAATTCAAAATCCTAAGAACAGACAACGAAGGATGCCCTAGAAGATGATGCCAATCATGTGTAGGTAATTTGATTGAGACAAATGCATGAGGTGAATACGGACTCCACTTATAAACACCATCTTTAGTTGGCCCTTGGAGGAGAATGTGACTATGAGAAATCTCCTTAACACGAAAGAAAGATGGTAAGAACTCAATACTGGTGTTATTTTTTAGGCAAAATTTAGATATGGATAAAATATTGCGAGAAATGGATGGAACATGCATGACATTTGAAAAAGTGAATTTGTTAGAAGAAGTCGAGAGAGAAAAGGAAATTGTGTTTTGGATTGGAAGTGAAGAGCCTCACCTATCACGAGTTTCTTAGTACTGTCGTAGGGAGCATGAAGTGATAGTTTTGAGAGATCATTAGTAACGTGGTGAGAAGCACCACTATCAAGGAGCCAAGCATTCGAGGGAGGGTTCATGGCAATAGCAACATTAGCCTATAGGGCGTGGATTCGAGGTTGAGACCCCTTTTGCACAGTACAATTTTGGACAGCAGTAGGAACTTGGATAGTAGGGAATTGGCCCTTGAATGAAGGACAGTGACTGAGGAATGGCCTTATTCCCTACACCATTGGCATTTGCCAAAGGTAAAGACATTGCTGTTGAGGTGCATGAGCATCATGTGCTTGGGTAGGCTGATAATTTTGCTGCTGGGCCTTGACACAATACTGGGCAGTGTTCACAGTGGCAGGTAAGTTAGAGGGAACAACCTTAAGAGAAGCAGTGATCTCTTTGTTGATGAGTTTTTTATGGAGCTCTTCAAAGGTAATGGGAGTGTCACGAGCGTTTATTGCATCAACAACATATTTATATTGTTTGTAGTCTAAGCCAGAGAGTACCTTGTCAATGATGTCTTCGTGGCCCATTGATTTGCCCAAGGAAGCAAGGCGATTAGAACATTATTTAATTGATTGCATGTGCAAGGTGATCAATTGAGTTAAATGGGTAATCTGGATAAGATGGCTTTTTATTGTTTAAAATGGCCTCAAGATGGGTTAGCATATGTGGTAGCTAGCACTTTCCATGCTTCTTTTGTTGTCCCAGTTTGTGAAACAATGGCAACAATATCATGAGATAGTGTGCCAACGATAGCACTGAAGACCAAACAGTCTTGGTGAAACCATAGGAGAGCAACAGGGTTCTCAGTTGAGACACCAGTATCATCAGAGATCGATGGTGGTGGGGAAGGAAAGGAGCCATCAACATACTTCCATAGGTCGTATCCAAGTAAGGTGGCTTGAAGCTTGGTTTTCCATGCAACATAGTTGGTGGAGGTGAGCTTGATAGCGTTGTGAACTTGGATATGGGTGAAGGGCTTGGAAGGATCATTAAGGTTATGGATTATAGTGTTTTCAAAAGACATGATGAAGGAGTGTTGTGTGGGATGGATTGCTGGCTCTAATGCCATAAAAGGAAATCAATTCTTAATAATATGTTAAACTGTGAATGACATCCTTTTATAAGGAAGGAATACAAATGAAGTATGCTAGAATAAAGGAAAGAGCTAAGAATAAGCTAACAACATTTTGACTTAATGAATGTCTTATTGACTAGGAATAAATTACGGAAAGCAGTAAAACTACTCTAACAAACTAAATAATTAAAATTGTTATTTAATTTGCAATTATCCTTTAATATAGACCATATTACAAAGATTTTTTAAAATTTTGCTCAACAAAGTTTGTTGTTGCAATTTGGTCTTAAAAAAAAGGATTACATTGACATGTCAAAGCTTGGAAACATATGTGGAGGGTCTTAAATTACTCTTTTATTGTAAAAGCTCCTTTTTAACCTCAAAAAATTTATCTCTTAGTAGAACTTTTGGGTTATATTTTATTTGGTATTTCCGTATTCTGTAAAATCAAGAAAAATGCACAATTTCAACAAAGAAGGTCTTTGGAAATAATGAAAAGCCAATAATATTTAAAGATTTGAAAAGAGTTTGATGAGCGTATAAGGAGTATAATGCAACAAACGCACTATTGATCGATGATTTTGTGTACAAATCATATATAATCCTGTAAGTAAACCAAGTTAGTTTTAATTATACGGTGTATTATTCTATTTTTTTCTAATCATGCTCTTTTTAATTTTTTCTTGTTTCATCCCTATTTAGGAATATACTTCCATCATCCCCAAGTCATATGATGGTGTGAGCGCAAGAGATAACTATCTAGGTAAGAAGTATTGTTCTTGATCTGTATCTATAATAGTACATTACTCATATGGTTTAAGTGACAAGAAAATCAAACACTGCAGCTCCTGAAAATGATTTTGTAAGATATTTGGAGGAGTTAGCTGCCGCAGAAAATGTCCAAGAATACATTTAAAATAACTATTTTGGTGAGATGGACATACAGAAGTCTGAGGAAAGAAAATATTACCAAGATGTTGCTAAAGAATTGAAAGATCCTGAGGAGAAAAAAAAAAGATGACCAACATAAAGGCATTGCAGATTCTGGGGCATTACAAAACTGACAAGCTAGAATTGGAGGCACTTGTTGCAACTAACAAGTAAAGTAAAGGATTGTTTTGTATATCATATTTGCAGAGGAGAACTGAATTTCTATTATGACCTTTGGCTTAATGGGAGTGCTGTAGTAGAAAAATTTCCCTAAGTTAATGTTAATGATGCTGATATACATAACTAAATGAGTAATGAATTCACTGCCATGGGCAATAATCACCCCAGTGAACGCTCTTGTGCAAATTTTGCCTATTGCAGTAAGCAAATTCACGGGGGTGAAGTTTAAGTCACGCGCAGGACAAGCCAAAGGCCACAAAAAGGAGAATGGCAGTAAGTAAAGACACAGCGATGAAGGCCAGTCACACCCTGTGAAAGGTCAAAGGCTAGGACAGAGAGCTGAGTCACCTGTGATATCTCAAAAGCCAAACAAACAGAATGCTCAGTCATGCATGAATGTATAATAGAACTAGTTCTAGTTGTAGAATATAATACAATATAAAATAAATAAAATTTTTAAAAGAATGAAATATATAAAAAAAATTGAAATATTGAAATATAAAATTTCACCTGCAATTCTTGCAACTTCATGTATTTCATTTAGAATTAAAATATTCTGTAATTATATTTCTTGTGGAGATTATATTGTTAGGCAAAACATAAACATAACTCATAAATTACTTTTGACTTTAAAATAATTTACCCATTATTTTTTAACAAATTAAAGGTTAGCAATGTTTTCTAATTGTTTTAACATTAACCCAAAAACTGGGTAATGTATAAGTCATTTCATTAAGAGTAATCCCAAAGCGGCTAATTTAACATATTATACCTTTACCCACTTGTGGGTTAATGGTTTCCTCACAGCCTCTTGCGGCAAAATTTTCCGATGTAATACAACAACAACAACAACGAGCCTTAGTCCCAAATAACATTGGGGTTGGTTGTATAGATCCTCTACAGGATAACCTCTCCAATAAAAAACATACAACACGAGCCTTAAATACTTTCCACGATATGGATTTTACATCTCCATTCAAGTCTGTTATGAATCAAATCCATATCGATATTCAAGACTCATAAATATCCGGATATTACCTCCTTCCAAGTAGTCTTAGGTCTTCCTCGACTTCTGTTGGCTCCCTTGACCATCAAATTCTCACACTTATGAACTGCCGCATGAGGAGGCCTCCACAAAACATATCCATACCATCGAAGTCTACTTTCCCTTACTTTATCACTAACTTCTGCTACGTAGACTTTCTCTCGAATATGGACATTCTTGATTTTATCTAACCTTGTATGTCACACATCCATCTTAACATTCTCATCTTCGTCACATTCATTTTATGGAGATGCTGCCCCGTTGGGTGTCCAACATTCACTTCCATAGAGCATTGCTGGCCGTACAACTGTCCGGTAGAATTTACCTGTCACTTTAAGGGATATTTTCTTGTCACATAGAACCCCTAATACATCCTTCCATTTTATCCACCCAACTTGTATTCTGTGTGCCATGTCTTCATCCAAACGTCCTTCATACTGATATACAAAACCTAGATATTTAAATTGTTTGGAATTCGGGACCAATACTCCATCCAATTTCCGATGTAATAAATAATTTATATATTATTTATTGCTATTTCATAATTTTTCATAATATTTAAAAAGTATTGAGATATTTTCATTACAAATATATATATATATATATACTACCTCCGTTCCTTTAAAAGTGAGACTTTAGGGCTTTTTGTTGTTACTAAATAAGTGAGACTTTTGGTATTTTTGATAGAATTTAGACGATTTTGCCCTTTGTCTTGTAGATGTAATTTGTTTTTAGTGCATATGGGGTCCACTTTTATAATGAGTGGATGTGAGTTGATTACTTTTTAGGGTAGAATGAGAAGAAAATTATAGGAAAAAAAGAGGATAGTAAAAGTCTCAGTTTTTTAGGAACGGAAGTAGTATTAAATTTTATTATAATATTACATTCATTTTAATATAACAATTTAAAAATAAATAAATAAATAAAATATATGAAATAACAAATAACAATTTTATTTCAAATTGATTTATTAAGTTATTT